>OX578147.1:121398898-121601398 GCA_951213105.1 Amaurobius ferox
CTTCATCAGTGGCATCAATTCCACTGATGAAAGGACGCATGGGGACGTTCGAAAGCGCTCTTAGATATTTTGTAATTTTATGTATGTCATTGATGGTGTTGATATTAAAGACCTTTTTACTAAACAACTTGGTCGTCTTTGCTATACCCTTTTAAAGTTTTTGAATGAAGTTCTGTTAGTTCAATTTTTCTGAACGTTATATGATTTTGAAATTGGATGCGCGTGATGTTTCGATAATCATGTATTTATTTGTGTTTATAAAAGCAAATTATTCATAGATTATATTTTCATATGAAAGTACGTCTCAGAGTGAATCAATTACAGTCAACCCTCTTATAATGCGGTTTCTATATAACGCGGAGCAAAAATTGTGACAGACCTCCCATAACGCGGTACTCATGAAACTCGATTTCCATATAACGCGTTAGTCTTATAACGCGATTTCTCTATAATACAACTCAATTAGCTTAAGCAGTCTTCCTATAGCATGAATTTTTCTATTACAATTTTGTAGTTGAAATTAATGGGGAATTTTCCCTGTTTTCTCCTTCACTTACATTACCATTTTTCAATTTCAGTTATGGGGAAATACCCTGTAAAAAATTAATATATTCACCTCAAATGCACTGGTAGACGAAAATATGGATAGAGGATGGGTTGCAAATTTCAATTTAGTGAAAAGAGGACTGGATTTGGGTAAACAATTAGAAAATTACTTTATTGAAAATGATCCTTCAACAGTGCAAAGTGCAAAGTGTAAAAGAGAATTACAAAATTACTTAGCTCCTTATAGAGAGATTTTGGTAGAGTTACAAAATAAAACTACATTTGGAAACGAAAATGATGAAGATATGCAAAGTGAAGAGGACATTAAAAAAAAAGAATTAGGCCACTAATATTTGACAGCGATAATGAAAGTTAATAGAATTTTTGTTGGAAAAATATTAAGTTTATATTTTACATTGATTTTTTAATTTTCTTATATGAAGTTTTAAATTCAATAAAAATAATTCGAAATATGTAAACATATATTTATTGCCTTTTGTATCTATAAACTTATATTTCATACCCATATTCATCATAACATGGTACTCTAAAAAGGCAGTTTTATATAACGTAGAACGAATCAGCCATATTTATATGTCTTGAAATTTCACTTAATGCGCTTTTCATATAACGATGTATGAATTTTCTGTTTTGCACTAATTCTGAGTTTCTTATAATGCTGTTTCCATACAACACGGTATGTGGATTTCATATAACACGGTACGAATTAATCTGATTTGCACTAATCTGGGTTTCTTAATAACGCGGTAGGAATTATTCTGCTATGTACTAATTCTGAGTCTCTTAACGCGGTTTCCATACAGTACGGCATGCGGTTTCCATATAGCACGACACGAATTAATCTGATTTGCACTAATTTGAGTTTCTTATAACGCGGTTTCCATATAACGTGGTACGAATAGTTTTGTTTTGGACTAATTCCGAGTTTCTTATAACGCGGTTTCCATACAACACGGTATGCGGTATCCATATAGCACTCTATGAATTAATCGATTTACACTAATCTGAGTTTCTTATAACGCGGTACGAATTAATCTCATCATAGGAGGATTGACTGTATCGCCTTTTAAATATTCCACTTCATAATTAAGGAAAACGCGTGATGTACATGCAGGTACGTTTGCGAGCTCCTCCGAGGAGGACTAAAAAACTCCGCTGCGAAAACGCATTATCCATGAAAAGTAAGTAGAAAAATAAATTGAAGCGTGAGATCAAAAGAAATTGAATTCAAATGAAAAAAAAAAGAAAGAAGCAGACACCCGAATTAAAATTAGGGGGATGAAATAGAACGAACGAACTTTCCTTGGAGGGCGGGGAATTTCGATGAAGATTGCAAGTTTCGATCGATATTTTGCGGTTTTTCCGTGTTTCATGGCAGGATGCGCAAAGCAAGTGGCGAGGGACATTCTTATAAAAGTGATGAGAGGCTTAATTTGATGTATAAATAATTCTAAACGTCAAAACACTTCATTAGTATTAGTGTAAGACAAATATTTAATATTTTATACGTTTAAATATTTGTTTTGCACTGTTATTAATGCATTGTTTTAGTTTTCATGCAGGATTTCTTGGCAAGTATCCTAAGCATTCTAATAACTTTGCATGAAAAGGTTTTTAAGTGTACACGTTACGTCCATGTTGAGTGAAGTGACTACGCCAGATCGAATAAAAGTGAATTGCAGCGCCCCTTGAGGAGAATTTAAAAATTAGGATGACGAACTCTGCAACAAAGCGAGGTAGAAGAAAAATATCAATTACAAAATTGTAGTGGATTATTTAATCGGTAGCAATCGATATTAGAAACGCAAAAGAAAAAAAAAGCGTTTATGGAAGGAGATAAATACCTGTTAAAAAGTTGTATCATCAGAGCCTGTAACGCGGTGACGCCTGCAATTCTTGATAAAGTACGAAGTAATATTTTTTCTGGAATTCAAATGTGCATTGTTGCTGACAATTCACAAGTCACACTACCCGTGACCATTAGATCTCGATATGAAATTTACTCATTACTGGTCATGGGTGTAGAAAACCCAGACCACACGACCAACCCATAGGCTAATGGTAGCTTTCTGTGTGGCCGGACTGGTCATGGGTGTGGATTTATGAAGACTTCAGTAAATTTTACATTGACAAACTTATGCAAGACATAAAACATATTGTCTTTTATTATTTAAGATTATATGTCTGTCTGTGTGCCTTATACACTATAGGTTCAGCGACCGCGCGTCTATAGAAACGAAAATCCACTCCCCGGGTCTACGAAATTTGGCAATCAGAGACCCGGTGGGGTGGGAAGGTGAGACGTGAAAACTGATTCTTAAAATTTGAATTTTTTTTTTGTTATTTAATGTTTTATGCGACTTCGACCGTTATTTCCCCTTTTTTTTCCACCATCCAGACGTCGTAGAAATAAGCAAATCACACGACCGGAAAGAACAGACAATTGTGAATAAAAATATATTAATTTCAAATCTCAGGGACAAATTGTAATATTTTTTAAAGATTTTAAAACAAAAGTCACTTCAAAAAAACGAACTCTCGTTTTTAAATCCTCGCGTCGGGAAAAGTACCGACAATTTCGACTAATAAATTACATTTTTAGAAAGCTCAAAACATCAGGCATTCTTACAAGCCCAATCTGGTCAAGAAATAATAAAAAATAGCTGCAGGATCTGGATTTTAAGAATTTCCGAATTTCAATTTCTCGGCAAACCGCTAAAGGAGTTTTTCACCCACGTGTCCGCGAAGACGCACTGCGCGCGAAGACACACGGTGTATCCGTGGAAAAAAAAATAAATAAAAAGAAAGTTATGGAGATTGTGGATCGGGTTAGAAAATTGCGTTATATTTTAAATGATGGAATTAAGAGCTTTTGTGGAATTGAGTTATTATGGAATTGAAAGTTATGGAGATTGTGCATCGGGTTAGACGTTATATTTTAAATGATGGAACTAAGAGCTTAGAATATGGTCATTATAATATTTAAATGATTGAATTATGGTCCATTGAATTGTGGTGATGTATTGTATACATCGGGTGGTGGTAACAGTATACAGAGTGAAATTATTATATTTATATGAAATTATTATATTTATTAGAAAATTACGTTATATTTTAAATGATGGAATTAAGAGCTTAGCATATGGTCATTAAAAAAGTTAAATGATTGAATTATGGTTTTAACGTCATTAAACTAAAACAAACTTTGTTAACTCCACGGGGTTATGGCGCCAGTGAGTTTGCCATGGTCAGAATTTTCAAGAGTAGAGAACACTCTGGTCGCCGAAGGCGGCTAGTACATAATAAATGGTGGATTTCATAATATACATCATATAACAAAATTATGCCAAATAATAATGGGGAAACATGATATAATATAATTTATGTCATAAAAGTCCTATATATTGTTGCTGACAGAGGGCGTTTTGAACAGACCATATGTTAGATTTCTGTGCATGTAAATGTTGTTTATTTTGACATTCCTGAAGAGAGAGTCATTTGTCAATTACTATATTGTGGGAAATAAATGCCTTCTGTGACAGTTTTATTGTCGATTCCTATTTATCAGTGCTCTACAACTTTATAATTGGCTTTCTTCGTCTATCTGGCTTTGGTACCGAGTTATTCATTCTAACATTTTAAATTCTCCACTAGGGGTGCTGTACTGATCTTTATTGGATCGGGCATAGTCACTTTACTATAGATAAATTTGATGTGTTCACTCATGGACCTTTCAGGGAAAGTCATTTGGGGGTGTTTAAGGATTTTCTTAGGATCTCTGTATATTTGAAGTAAACCCAGCAATGTATTGAAACAGAATATACCTTTATGTAATAATCAACACAGTATTGTAACAGTAACATTGGTCAAAATGACGGAAATTTATATAAATGTAATTTTTCCTCATAGCAATGAATCATCACAGGCAATCGCAAGCTATACTAAACACTTTCCGAATTCCTTGATGAAAGTGAGCATATGTCAGTTAGGTGACTACAGGTTTAACTGTCTCGCAACAATTGTAGTTGCCTAACTAAAATATGTTTGCTTTCATCAAATAAGTTCTATAAGTGTTTATTCTACAAGAAACACATTGATTCTATGTAACAAATTGTACTATTTGATATTTCAAATAAATTATTACAGAAAACAGAAAAAAAATCCTCTCGTTTTCCTGGGAAACAAATAAAACATCATTACTACTTTCTCACAGTTTAATGCTTCATCTCTTCAGCGTACCTAATCTTTCATATCTCCCGAGTTGCAAAAAACAACCCTTCAAAATGCCACCTGCTCTGTCAAAAATATGGCCTACCGCTGGCCTCTGAGCTATCAACGTGTAATTTAACACCCTGCTTCAATACATTGTATAAATACTCTCAAGTGCAGGAACTCAATGATAAAAAGATATGTTGCCAGATTCTAATGTCTAAAAAAGACTGCAGACGATTTTCGCTTTTGAAGGCTGTTAAAAACTAGTAATTTAGTATTTTTCTGGATTAGAGAAATTACACACGTATGTGCTGTTGTTTGAAGGTGTTTAGAAGGGAACAAAAGAGATCTTTGAAAAACTTTGCGAATGGTGTTCTAAAGATGCAATCATGATAGTTTGATGGCTTTTGGATGAATTGGGTAGGGCTGGCACGATGTAAGATGAGGATGTAGAATGTAAAAAAATATTCAGTATTTTTCTCGCATCTTGATGGTTATTTTATTATTGAAGTTTTTGTGCATCAAATATGAGTCTACCATATTTGATTTGTACCAAAATATTATACATAATATTAAAGTGTTATAATAAACAAATTAATTCAATCAGGAAAATAGGAAGATTGAAAATTCAAAGAACGTGAAATATCAAGACAGAATATTTCGTTAGACAAGATCATATAAAAATTGAATAACGTATTAACAGATTAACTAAATGATTCCATTTTTTCAGTCAGAGACCCGTTGCCAAATTACTTTCTAATTTGTAAAAAATAAAGATTTAACAATCAAGGGGAGAATAAAACGAATACAATGCATATTTTCCAGTCATCAAGCAACGAATAATCCACAAATATCAATGGTGAGATTCCGAAAATAGAAAAACAGATAAAGCCGAAGATAAAGCCCATTAATGCCACATATGTGAATAACTGCTAGGTTTGTGCTCATTTTGGTATAAATCCTTTATCAGGGCCGAGTATCTATCCAAAATGACCAAGAAAAGAAAAGCTTGTTTCTGAAAACGGAAATGCGGAAAAAGATAATATCAATATATATATAATCTATTTTAACAACTAAAAATAACAAGATGAAAAGTGCAGCTTGAATCTGGAGAAAATGATAGGCTGCTCGTATTTAGTCTGATTTAATTGCGCTCCAGGACTATGCTTTTTTGCCTAATAAAGCAATTCGAAAGAATTAATTGCTCATGCTGAATATAGATAATTAATCTTTATAATGAAATCTGAAATTCTGCGTGGAAGAATTCTAAAAAAATATTTTTTCTCTCGAGCAAACACGCAGACGATGAAATGAATTTCATAAAATTTTGATCAGAACACTGATGAGTTTATTTTTTATGATTTCAAATTGAGCAAGCATGAATGTCAAACAGAGCATAGTTTTTTCACGTTGAGGGATACAGTAGGTTTGTAATAGCGTTTTAAAGATCATGTGTAGAAAAAAAGATTAAATGTGATTTTTTTCTTCAAAAAGAAGATGAGCTATATCTTTACGTCCTCGAGAGAGAAAATAATTTTCAAGCATTTCTCTTAGTTTTCACGTTTAAATAAAGATACTAATCGGTAAATTTCTTTTTAAAAGAATGCTTAAAGAATTTTTTTTATCGCATTATTACTTTTCTTATACACAATAATGTATAAGGAAAGTAGTATGACGGGGTTGAAAATTCGAGTTTTCGACGGAAGAGCACGTTTCAAGCATTCATGATCATGAATCGAGCATTTTTGAGGTGATGTCTGTGTGTGTGTGTGTCAGTGAGTCTGTGGAGACGATAACTGACGAACGAATGGACCGATTCGAGCGAAATTTGGTACAAAAATTACAATCCGTGAATACTTGAAGCCTATTGTTTTTATACGCAATCGAATGTTCAGAACCCAACCTAAATTTTCGAGTGAAATTTTGATAAAATCATCAAAAAATCAAAATCTCTAAAAATGTTACACAAATAGACATTTCTTATGTAATTTTTCCTTAGAAAATGATTAACATAAATTTTAGAACGCTAGCATGAACCGTTCTTGAGATATTGCATATTTTTAAGAAACATTATCAAAAAATCATATAAAATAAAAAAAATATTTTGTATTGAGAAACATGTTCACTTTTCATATGTAATATCATGCGATAAATTGGGTACCATCATTCTCGTGAATCCTAGCTCATTGCATTCATGAAAAAAGATACTTTGAGTAAAACTTTTGTATTTGAAAGCCAATAGTCATTTATCTGCTATAAGAATAACTTATTTCTCCGTCCATACACCGCTTGGCGAGATTTTGCTGACGAATTTGGCGGAATGTCGCCAACTTGGCGACTTTTAAATGTTGCCAAATCAAAGAAAATCTCGCCAAATAGATAAAAATGACGCTAAATCAATGAGAATAACGACTATTTGACGACAATTCAATATCTTGGAAAGAATATAAGTATCTACTATAAGAGTAACTTATTTTGTTTTTACTGCAAAAGTAGTAAATACATTGCATTATATAAGGAAAGTCCTGTGCTACCCACATCAGATTTTTTTCTTTTTCTTTTCACAAAATACATAGATACATATTATAGGTAAAGTAAGGATCATTTCCAAGTATACATAGAAAAAGAATGCAATAAGTCTAAGATTTAACACTGCGTGGGCATAAAATACTAGTACAAAGGTATTTATAAAAATAAATTCAGGATTAAGACTTTTACCGTTCCTATAAAAAGTATGCTTTGAGAAGCCATTTGTTGTTGTTGAGACCCAGACCGTCCGAAAAGTAACTGTTTGGACGTCCGGGAAGTGCCACCCAATTTAGACCGGAACCCAGTGGGGGAGGCATCCACAGGAACCGTACCCTCCTTCTTCTACCACCAACCTCTCGGAAGGACTTACGGACCCACACGTTTAACGTAATCGTACTCCGCATAAACACTGTGGCAGCGTGCAAATCCAGCGCGCAAACCACCGAGCTACCGCGCCCGAAATGTGCCAACAGCACGCGGTGTTCCCAGGTGGTCACCCACCCAAGTACTAACCGCGCCCGATGCTGCCTGACTTCGGTGATCTAACGAGAACAGGTGTTTTCAGCACGGTACGGCCGTTGGCGAGAAGCCATTTGTTAACAAATACAAGAGTAAAGTTCAGTCATAAGTTCTGGTCATAAAGAAAGGGGGGTTTTGATAAAGATAAAGCTTTCTGAACCATGTTCCCAAGGCTTACAGAAGCTGAGATATACTGTTAATAAGTAAAAACAATTCGTGCAAAAATAAAGGAAAACTCAGACAACGTACAACCTCGTACAACGTATAAACTTAAACATTGTACAAACTCAAACAACTCAAAATCCAAATTAATAAAACCAAGCAGCATACAGCTGTTTCGAGAATACATTGGATCCCCTTCATCAGTGCATGATAGATCAATAAACTCGGAAGTCAAATAGGCGAAATGACTTCGAATATGTTGCTCTATCTTGCACTGATGAAGGGGATCCAAAGTATCCTCGAAACTGCTGTATGCGGACTTTTATTAATTCATTAATTTGTCTTTAATTACGTTGTTTACGGTTTTACATTGTAACACTTTCTAGCATAGTTGAAAAGTGTTTATGACTTCGTTCATTCTATCTGTCTGTCTGTTCGCACGATAACTGCCGTAAAAATGACTTTACACAAAATGAAATTTTAGTATGTTGTTGAAACGGTCTTTGGGACATATGGGAATGTAAATGGATAATATCACCCAATTAGTTTTGGATTGAACTCGGGTTGAAAAAATGAAATACATTGAACTCTATGGGTCCTAATGTTTCAAACATTTTTTAAGCGAAGTTAAAATTCACAAATTGCTTCGAAAGTTTTTGAAAATATTCAAATTATTCCATAAAATATATAAAAGAAATGTCAGTATAATATGTTCGGTAGTATTTAAATAAAAATTGAAATAATAATTACACCCATATTATATATATGGTGGTCACCCACCCATATATCTTGGGTGGGTGACTACCTGGGAACACCGCGTGCTGTTAGCACATTTCGGGCGCGGTAGCCCGGTGGTTTACGCGCTGGATTTGCACGCTGCCACAACTGCTGCCGTGTTCATGCGGAGTACGATCACGTTAAACATGTGGGTCCGTAAGTTCTTCCGAGAGGTTGGTGGTAGGGGAAGGAGGGTACTGTCCCTGCCCAGTGGGGGATGCCTTCCCCACTGGGTTCTAAATTGGGTGACACTTCCCGGCCGTCCAAACAGTTACCTTACACATTTATGGTAGGTCGGACTGTCTGGGTCTCAACAACATCAGCAACACTCTTCATGTGCCCGGTCGCCCATTTTGCTGCTCTATGTCCTCGGACGAGTCGGACGGCCTGGATCTCAACAACAACAACAACAACCCATATTATATAAAGAGATCACGTGACTCACTTCAAAATAAAATATGGCATCCGCCTTTTTTACCCAATGTAAAAATCGTTATTTTTAAAGTTCTTTTAAATTTATCATTAGTGTTGCATCCGTCCTAAATCCGCTTTATTTTTGAGTATTTTCTGTGCATCTGTATTCTGCTCCAACGGAATTATAATATTTTTGAGTTTAAATGATCATATAATGTTGATTATTTCTACAACGAAGCCTAATAGTAATGGATGAAGAATATAAACAAATTATTGTAAGATGAGTTGTATAAGAATAGCTGAATTTTTTTTTCACGCAAAATTATTTAGCTCTGGAGACTGGAATATAAGTGATATGAATGAAATTTTCATTGATTTTACATAGAGAAGCAGACGATTTATAGCATTGCCTTTTTTGATGAAGTTTCGAAGTATAATAAATTATTGCAGTACTGTGATAATTTAAAATATATCAACGCTGATTGTATCGCCATTTAGAGATGTTTAAATAAAATTCATGTCATTTGGAAAGTGTTTCATAATGCTTTATGCATGATTGATCTTTCTTGTTCCTGAGATATAGTGGTTTGCGTAAATGTTTAAAATGACTGAAAACGCCAGGCGCCATGACACAAATATGGCCGCCATATTTAAATTAAAAAAATAAAATAAAAATGCTAGTGGTGTCGAAGTCTAGATATAAAGGAACGGGGTTATTTCACACAAAAAATAATATATAAATTCAATAATAATATATAAATTCAATAAAAATAAATTCAATTAAAAGTAATGAAACGCTGAAATCACTATTCTGTTTGTATCTTATTTTGAGCAATATAACCAAAATACGTGTTTTATTTCAACAACTATAAAGATAAAATATAACCTGAGTCTAGAAAAAATCTGCCCATCGTTAGCCTGATTTTATTGCGTTCCATTACTATGCTTCTTCGTCTAACAAAGCAATTCGAAAGAATTAATTACGTATGTTGAATATTCAACGATAATCACTCCTTGTATGTAATGAATTCTGAAATTCCTCACAGAAGGATTCTAAAAAAGAGTTTTTTCCTCAGCTGCAAACACGCAAACGATAAAACGAATTTCATAAATTTTTGATCAGAACACAGATAAGATTATTTTTTATGATTTCAAACTGAGCGACTATGACGTCAAACAGAGCATCATTTTTTTCACGAAGAAATATGGAGGATTTGTTGAGAAGTTTTAAAAATAATTTCTGCGAAAAGGAGTAAATATGATTTTTTATTGGGAAAGGGAGATAAGCTGTCTCTTTACGTTTTCAAGAGAAATAATAGTATTTCTCTCCTTAGTTTTCCCGTATAAAACAAATTTACTGAGTATGCTGCTCTTTTTTCGAAGTTTTCAGACATTGAACTCTAAAACTTAATTATAAATAAAATTATTTTCAATAACTCTGTTAGAATATTAGCCAGCAGACAATTTCCGTATTGCAATAAAAAGATCGTCTGCTGCAACTATAAATTAAAATATCTCAGGAACAGTTGGCTTATACACCAATAAAATTAATTAAAGAAATTTAATATAATTATTTCTGCGTAGAAGGGTATGAAAACAAATTTTGTGTGCTTGCCGTTCTCGAGTTAACTCGAAGAATGTTAGAACTAAAAATTCGAGATTTATAAATTTTTTCGAGTACAACGCCAAGATTTTCTTTAGTTTTTTCTCATGCTTATGGGTCAAGTCCCGCGTGAATGAAAAAGTTAAATTTATCCCCTTTTATAATGTTGAGAAATTTTATAATTTTTTAAATGGTAAAATGAAAAGTAATATAACAAAATATGTATTTTTATTCCTAATGTTAATAAGGTTCCAAAGACAAAAAAAAAAGTTTTGGAAATAAATTCTTTAAAAGGTGATTAAAAAATTGTTGTTTCACCCCATATATCTCATAGACTGTTAAAGAAAGTGATTAGAAAAAATTCATTTGGAGTGCTCTATATTCAAAAGTAATTACTTCTTGTAATGGGTTTCGACATTTCTACCGAAAAAAAGTCTATGTAGGAACGTTTTTCCTTTTAAAGAAATGCGAAGAAAAAAAATTCGAAATTCATAAAAATTTCATTAGAACACAGATGAGGTCTTCTTTTTTCTTTTCTCCCAGCTACTTACTTCAGTGACCATAATGTCATATTAAGTATTGTATTACTTTCCTTGTATACAATAATGAATAAGGAAAGTATTGGGACGGGGTCGGAAATTGGAATTCGAGTTTTGGATGGGGGTGCATGTTTCAAGCATCCCTGATCACGAATCGCACATTTTTGAAGTGATGTCTATGTGTGTGAAAGTATGTGTGTGTGTCAGTGAGTCTATGGAGACGATAGTTGACGAACGAATGGACCGATTCGAATGAAATTCAGTACAAAAATTACAATTCGTAAACACTGGAAGTCTATTGATTTTATATGCAATCGAATGTTCAGAACCCCCCCAAATTTTCGAGTGAAATTTTGAAAAAATCGTCAAAAAATCAAAGCCGCTAATACAGTTACGCAAATAGACATTTCCTATATAATTTCTCATTAAAAAACGATTGACATAAATTTTAGAACGCTAACATGAACCGTTCTCGAGATATTTCACATTTCTCAAAAAAATTATCATAAGTCATATAAAATAAAAAAATATATATTTCCTATTGAGAAACATGCTCACTTTTCATATGTAATACCATACGATAAATTGAGTGACATCATTCTTGTGGATCTAGCTGGTTCCATTCATGAAAAAAGATACTTTGAGTAATACTTTTGTATTTGAACGCCAATAATCATTTATCTGCTGTAAGACTAACTTATTTCTCCGTGCATAACGCTTGGCGATATTTTGGCGACAAATTTGGTGGAATGTCGCCAACTTGGGGACTTTTTAAATGTTGCTAAATTAACGAAAAACTCGCCAAATGGATGGAAATGATGCTAAATTAATGAAAATGACGACTCATTGACGAAAATTTAATATTTTGGAAAGAATATAAATATCTACTATAAAAATAATCTATTTTTTTTACTGTAAAAGTAGTAAATTCATTGCATTATATAAGGAAAGTCATGTGCTGCCCACATCAGATTTTTTTCTTTTATAATTGGGAAATTGCTGGATTTCAGGAGACGTATTTGGGCTGTAAATTTATCCTTTTTAATAGTGTTTGGAATTTTTATAATTTTTTAACTTTTTCCAACATATTGAAACGTGTTTATGACTTTGTTCATTCTGTCTGTGACGGTCTGCGGGACATATGGGAATGTAAATGAATAATATCACCCAATTAGTTTTGGATTGAAGCTGGGTTGAAAAGGTGAAATACATTGAACCCCATGGGACCTAATTTTTCCAACATTTTTTAAACAAAATTCAAACTCGCAAATTGTTTTGAAAATTTTAGAAAATATTTAAATTATCTCATAAAATATATAAAAAAAATTTCAGCAAAATATGTTCGGTAGTTTTTTAAATAAAATTTTAAATAATAATTACACCCATAGTATATGGAGGCGTCACATGACCCACTTCAAAATAAAATAGGGCATCCATCTTTTTTCACAATGTCAAAATAGTGATTTCTAAAGTTCTTTTAAATTTATATTTTGTGTTGCATCCGTCCTAAAACCGTTTTATTTTTGCTTATTTTTTGCACATCTATATTCTGCGCCAACGCAATTTCAATATTTTTGAGTTTAAATGATCACCAAACTTTGATTATTTCTACAACGAAGCCTAATTTTAACATATGTAGAATGTAAACAAATCAAACTATATGGTAAGTTGATTAAAAAATTGCTGAATTTTTTTAACACAAAATTATTTAGCTCTGGATTCTGGAATATAGGTGATATGAATGAAATATTCCTTGATTTTACATAGAGAAGAAGACGATTTTAAAGCATTGACTTTTTTCGATGACGTTTTAAGCATGGAGTTAGAAAGTACTTTAACCTCCATGGTTTTAAGTTTTCACATTATTGTAGTACTATGATAATTTTATAAATATCACCGCTGAATGTATCGCATTTTAGAGATGTTTAAATAAAATTGCTTTGCAGTTGGAAAGTGTTTCGTAATCAATGTTTTATGCATGATTGATCTTTCTTGTTAAATGATAAAATGAAATGTAAGATAACAAATTAGGAATTTTTGTTTCTAATATTGATAATAAGGATTCAAAGACAACAAACAAACAAGCAAAAAACATCTAAGTTATGGAAATGAATTCTTTAAAAGGTAACAACGTTTTAAAAATTGTTGCTTCACCCAATATATCTCATGGACTGTTAAAGAAAGTGATTAGAAAAAATTAATTTCGAGTGCTCCATATTCAAAAGTAATTACTTCTTGTAATGAATTCCTACATTCCTACCGAAAAAATTCTAAGAAGGAACGTTTTTCCTTTCAAAGAAACGCGAAGAGAAAAAAAATCGAAAATCATAAAAATTTCATTAGAACACAGATGAGGTATATTTTTTTTCTTCCGGCTACTTACTTCAGTGAGCACAATGTCATGTAAAGTATTAAGTTTTTTTTTTATAATTGGGAAATTGATGGGTTTCTTGTGACGTTTCCAGGAGGTGTTTCGTGGAAAATATATTCATGAAAAAAGAGTAATTAAAAATTATTTATTACCGAAAAAATTATAAATTATCTCTTTATCTCTTTACAAGACACAAGAATTTTTCGAGTATGGCTTTTTTCTGGGGTAAAATTATTTCCTTGTAACAGCTTAAAAATGATCATAAAATAAAATCAACCGTATCAACTGGAAAGAAAGCCTTAGTCGGGATAGAGGTACAGAGCTACCCACAACGCGCATGTTTGGGTATTTTATGGACAGACCCAGTCTTGTCTTTTTTCGATGCCGGTAGTCTGAAGGTTTACACTAAAGAAGAAATCTATTTTATGCCTCTTTGAAACCGTTTGATAAATAATTTTAATAATTTTTCCTTTAACAAAGTATTTTAATATACTGGGTAATTAAAAAAAAGATAGTCCAAACTTTACGAGGTGGTAGTACACACGAAACCAAGTATTTTTCGTCATAGTTTGCCGGGTCGGAAATGAAACATAAAGGCGTTACAGGGCGATGGATTGGGCGAGGTGGTTCCATAGCTTGGTCCCCACGATCGCCCAATCAGTCGTTTCTTGACTTCTTTTGTGGGTATATCTCGAGAATCTCTTTTATGACATTTTCCTTGAATTTGAAGAGGAACTCGTCGGCAGAATTTCGGCTGCTGCTGCCGAAGTGCGCGACATGTTTGGTCTGTTCAAGAGAGTTCGCCAATCCCTCTATCGCTGCTGTGAGACGTGTGTATTCAGGTTGGCGGTCGCTCTTTTGAGCCATTACTGTAATTATTGCTTATTAAATGTCATTTTATAACTTCTATCTCATTTTGTTTTTCGCCTCACCTCATCGGTTTCACCATTCAGCGCCCACTGTCACCTTCATTTCCGACATGCAAAACTATGGCGAAAAATGCTTGGTTTGGTATATACTACCACCTCGTAAAATTTGGCCCATCTTTTTACTTTCCCTGCAATACATGGTAATGTATAGGGAAAGTATTGGAATCATGCCAAAAATCGCAACTCCAGTTTCCGACGGATTTATGCATTTCGAGACCTCTAGAATACAAAAAAATTATTTTTAGCGTGACGTCTGTGTGTGTTGAAGAGGAACTCGTGTGTTTGTCTGTCTGTCTGTGTAGATTTTGTATCCACTCTAACTAAAAACTAATTGACCGAATTTCATAAAAGTTGGTAGGTAAATCACTTGTGAGCGAATCTGGTGCTGATTAGTTTCGGGTACGATTCGGGATAAAAGAATCCGCCTGTTTTGCGAAATGGCCTGCAAAAGCCTGTATCCACTCTAGCTGAAAAACTAATAGACCGAATTTCACAAAATTCAGTAGATAAGTCTTTTGTGGGTTGCCCTGGTGCTGATTAGATTTTGGTACGATTCGGAAAAAAATAACCTGCCTTTTTTGCAAAATGGGAAGCAAAAATCGTCAAAATTCAAAATAAAAAACTACGTTTGCTCAAATATATCCATTAAATGCTTGTTTCATACGTAATTTTTAACGATAAAAGGAATAAGACCAACCCCCTTGCATTAGGACTAGCCGTTCTCGAGATATTTTAGTTTTTTCGTATTTTCTCTACGCCACTTTTGATAATAAGTCCAGTTATCAAATGAGAACGAAAATTGAATTAAAAGTGAATTAAATTTAATTTAAGTAAAGAGAACGTGAATATAAGTCTGCAGGAAAAGTCATGTGCTGTCCAAATCAGATTTTTTTAATTACCCTCTATATAGACTTTGGAGTTCATCGTTTTGACTTATCCTCGAAATCTTATTATATTTTTGACTTATCCTTAAAACAGCTGTATGCTGAATTCATATTTTACTTGTGATTAAATATCCAATCGTCCAATAATTTAATTACATATTAACATGTATCTTAGGGAAAGTAAAAAAAAAGGGGCTCCCTTAAAATCATCTTATCGTCGTCCAATACGTCCTAAAGTTATCCACTAGGGCTTCCTATATACCTGCATAAAAGGTCTGATGTGGACATCACAAGAATTTCCCAATATAACGAAATAAAATTTATTCTTTCACAGTGAAAAAAAATGATGTGCAAAATCCACGGCCTAATGTTTTTAATGTTGAATTGCACATTTCGTGATATTTCTGATGACAACATGTAAAACTATTTCGAATTACCTAATTAATTTCTATTTCATGCAATTCTAAATTGACAGCATTGGTAGCATCCACATCAAACAGTGGAGTCCATATATTAAAATATTTTGATAATTAACTCATCAATTTGGAGTCATATTCGTGTTACTTTAGCGTCATTTCTGCAATTTTGGCAATATTTTCGTCAATCTGGGGCGAAATATCGCCAAGCCGGCAATATTTCGTTACATAAGTTATCAAGTTCGCCAAATTGATCCTCCAGCAGTACAGACAAACAGAAAAAAGAGCTTTTATTATATATAAATGAATATTAGCGAATTGTTAGACGACAAAATACAAAACTAGTACTCAAAGTATTTTCTCTCATGAATGGAACAAACTTGATCCACGAGATTGATGTTAGCAAATTTATCGCATTATATTACTTATGAAATCTAACATATTTTACAACAGTTAGTCCTTTTTTAAAATTTATCAAGAAAATTACATAAAAACAATTTAAAAAATGTGCTATATCTCGAGAACGGTTTATGCTAGAATGTTTTAAATTTATAATAAAATATTAGATAAGAACTGATTATTTATGTAACATTATTATAGGTTCTGATTTTTTTTTTAAATTTCATTCGAAAATTTGGGAGTCTTCGAGCATTTGATTGTCTTTAAATTCAACAGGATTCCACTATTCACTAATTGTCATAGTTGAATAAAATTTCGTTTGAAACGCTTCATTTGTTCGTGAGATATTGTATTCATAGTCTCACGTGCACACACATATATTACATCAAAAACACTTGATTCGAGTTCAAGAATGCCGGAAAGGTGCTCCTCCTTTGAGAATTCGAATTTTCGACTCCATCACAATACTTTCCCTATACATTATACTATGTATATAGGGAAAATAAAAATATACGATTAATCTAGTACTTCTTTAGTCATTAACCTGGTACATTCATAGCTAATTTATCTCTAGAATTAATTCCGACATTTCTAGCGGGGTAAATTCAAAGAAAGTTTTTCCTTGCGAGTAGCCAGCCACGCAGACGAAAAAAATAAAAATAAAAAATAACGAAAAAAACCCGAATTTGACGAAAATTTCATTCGTAGATGAAGTTTCTTTTTTTTGTTTTAAACCACATCCATTTAGTTAGTATGACGTCATTCGAAGCATTATTTTTTTCACCACTGAGCGATTGTCGGGATTGTTTTGATGTTCTTAAGAGATGTTCTTTGGAGAATATTATTCTCAAAAGAAATAGTAATTAAAATGTTTTTATTGGGGAAAATGGAGGTGAACCATCTCTTTATCTCTTCATATGAGATGAGAATTGTTAAACTATTTTTTTTTTGTTGGGTTAATTAAATCTTAAAAGAAAACATTGTGGTTTGCGTCTATCTTTCTTTCATTTAATAAATGGTTTTATATCAACTTTTCTCGTTTTATAACACTTTCCAACATAGTTGAAAAGTGTTTATGACTTTGATCATTCTGTTCGTTTGTCCGTTCGCACGATGACTGCCGTAAAAATAACTTTAGCAAAATGAAATTTTAGTATGTTATTCAGACTGTCTGTGAGACATATGGGAATGTAAATGAATAATATCACACAATTAGTTTTGGATTGAACCTGGGTTCAAAAAGGGAAATACATTGAACCCTATGGCACCTAATTTTTCAAACATTTTTTAAGCGTAGTTAAAATTCTCAAATTGGTTTGAAAATTTTAGAAAATATTCAAATTATCCCATAAAATATATATAAAAAAATTGAGCTAATATGTTCGGTAGTTTTTTAAATAAAAATTAAAACAATAATTACACCCATATGAAGAGATCACATGACCCACTTCAAAATAAAATATGTCATCCATCTTTTTTTCCAGTGTCAAAATCGTGATTTTTAAAGTTTTTTTAAATTTATATCTAGTGTTGCATCCGTCCTAAAACCGCTTTAATTTTACGTATTTTCTGTGCATCTATATTCTGCGCCAATGCAATTACAATATTTTTTAGTTTAAATGATCATCAAACTTTGATTATTTCTACAACGAAGCCTAATTTTAATGTATGCAGAATGTAAACAAATCAAGATGTAAGATGAGTTGTATAAGAATTGCTGAATTTTCTTAACGCAAAATCAATTTGGCACCACAATTAAAAAATCGCCAAGTTGGCGATATTTCGCCAAATTAGTCAGTATAAAGTAAATTAGTTTGGTAAGTAAGTCGCCAAATTTATCGCCAAGTGTTATATATTTGAGGATTTTACTATTATATATTTATATATATATATTTTTAGGTACATTTTTCGAAAACCTGCAATATCTATAGAATGGTTTAAATTAGCTTTCTAAAATTTGTGGCATTCGTTTTAAAATAAAAAATTACGTGTAAAATAATTATTTATGGAACACTATTGAATGTCTTGTTTTTTTATGATCTTTTCAATAATTCATTCGAAAATTTGCGGTCTTTTAAACATTCGATCGAGTTTTAAATTAAAAAGGTATTCACTAATCGTAATCATCGTTCGAAACACAACGTCAAACGTTCGTGCATTCGAAACGTTTCATCCATTCGTGATATATCACATCAATCCACACGTACACAGAACCTGAAAAATGTTCAATTCGAGTTCAGAGAGGCTTGAAGCATGCTTTTCCGCAGGGAGCTAGAATTTGATTTTTTCGACCCTTCATAATACTTTCCCTATACATTATGCTATGTATGTAGGGACAGCAAAAGTCCTACACTTTTTTACTTTCCCTGCAATACATGTTAATGTATAGGGAAAATATTGGAATCATGTCGAAAATCGCAACTCGAGTTTTCGACGGATCTACACGTTTCAAGACCTGTAGAATACGAAAAAACCATTTTTAGCGTAACGTCTATGTGTGTGTCTGTGTGTCGCAGATTTGGTATACACTCTAACTAAAAAACTAATTGAGACGAATTTCATAAAATTTGGTAGGTAAGTCACTTATGAGCGAATCTGGTGCTGATTAGTTTTGGGGACGATTCGGTATAAAAGAACCCGCCTTTTTTTCCGAAATGGCCCGCAAAAGACTGTATCCACTCTAGCTGAAAAACGAATGGACCAAATTTCGCAAAATTCGGTAGATAAGTCGTTTGTGGGTTACTCTGGTGCTGATTAGATTTTGTAACGCTTCGGAAAAAATAACCTACTTTTTTTGCGAAATGACCCGCAAAAATCGTCAAAATCTAAAGTAAAAACTACGTATGCTTAAATATATCCACTAAATGCTTGTTTTATACGTATTTTTTAATGAAGAAAATAATAAGAGCAACCCCATTACACTAGGACTAGCCGTTCTCGAGATATTTTAGTTTTTTCGCTTTTTCTCTACGCCACCTTTTGAAAATAGGTGCAGTTACCAAACAGTAACGAACATTGAATTACAAGTGAATTAAATTTAATTAAAATAAAGAGAACGTTGATATAAGTCTGCAGGGAAAGTCATGTGCTGCCGACATCAGATTTCTAACACTGCATTACGGACAGACGGCAAATCGTACAGTTGTGAAATTTTACTTATCAACTAATATGAAGCCGTAAATGTGCGAGATTGGTTTAAAATTTTAATTTAGGCTTTACTTAATTAAATATTAATTATTTTCTTATGCATTGCCGGTGTGGGCAAAGATTTAATAGGTTGAGCCGATTTCCGACATTTTGACTATTGGTTGCCTGCAGAAACGTCAAAAAGATGCCCGAGGACTGAATTATTGTAGAATTGAAGTACTGATGTAATTATTAATGAAGTTAACAATTATATGTCTTATTGTTAATTCTTATAAACAATTAAACAAAGTAAATACTAAAAGCAATTGTTCATTGATCACGATGGTACGTTTCGCATGCTGTTTGTTTAAGTGATAACCACTTAATTTGTTTCGGAAGAATATGTCAAGATTTGCATCAAAAGAGGAACGAAATTGAGATTGTATTTAGTGAGGTGTGGTAATAAGATAGCGGATTAACAATTATGGTTAATAAATGTTAACAATTAATTGTTATTTTATTGTAAATTTATTGTTTATTCATTCATCCATTTATAGTTGTTATTTCATTAACAATTAGTTGTTATTTTATTTAATAAGTAAAAAGCATTTTGTGCAAGGGATACGGAAAACTTGAGTAACTTATTCAAGCACAAGTAGCATAAAAAATAAACAAAAGTGAAAAAGTAGTAATGCAAATTTTTAAAACAATTGAACTTAGCAGACATGAAAAATGGAAATTATGACTTGTTAAAGCCTAGGAAATCAATAAATAATAAAAAAACGCTTTGTGCTAAGTGTATTGAAAATTTGAGCAACATATTCAAGCACAAATAAAATGAAAAATAAGAATAAAAAGTAAAATAAATCAATAAAAAAGCAGAAAAGCAAATTAAAAAAAAAGTTTGAACTTAGCAGTCATGAAAAATGAAAAATATGGCCCTTTGACGCGAGGAAATCAATAAGTAAATACTTCCTGCAAAGGATAAGGAAAACTTAAGCACTATATTCAAGCGTGAATAAAATTAAGAAAAAAATTATAAAAAATCAAACAATTCATTATTAATCAAAGTGGTTACACGTCAACTTCAATAATGTTTTAAATCAAAGACAACAAATCGTAGATTAAAAGGTCATTTAATAAAAACCATTCTTTACGTCGTACAAATATTAAAAAGTCCAGAGCACTTTCGGGTATCACCATGCTCTTCATCAGTGGCTATGATGAAGGGTATGGTGATACCCGAAAGCGCTCTGGCCCTTTTTTAATATTTGTGCACCATAATGGATGGTTTTTATTAAATAACGTTTTAATCTACGATTTGTTGTCTTTGATTTAATGCAATTTAGTCATTATCAATGTATTAATCCGTTCGCAATTGTTAATTGAATTTCTTAAAAAGCAGGAAGAGCTTCCATTTGTTGCAAGCATAGAGAGTAGCCTTTAATTTTAAAATGTAAACCCCAGTCTGTCTCAAGAATTATCGTGCTCACAAAAGAATGTTTTAAAAAAAAATCAATTATGCATGCCATACATTTAAACATTATGACGCCTTGTCATAAATTACGACATTCCTCCAACTTTCATAATATCCGAACTTTCATAAATAGAATATATTCTGCAAAGAAACATGTTGAAAAACAAATGCAAAAATTTTTCATTAGAATACGGCGGCTGTCTTTTCTTCAAATCTGCATCCATTAGTGAGCATGACGTCAAAGCATTATTTTCGACATGAGCAAATCGGGTGAATTTACTAATACTTTTAAAAAATACAATTAAAAATTCTTTATCAGGGAGGAGAGATAAGAACCCTATTTTTTTCACTTCAGGAGATATGACAAATGTGGATAAGTGTTTTTTCCCCCTGGTTAACATTCTCTTACAAAGTAGCTTAGTTTGCATATTTATTTCTTCAGTTTAATGAGTTGCTTATTATCTATCCTTTTCTGTAGAGCAGTAAATTATGCAGAGAACTTTATTTGCAATGCTGCAGTTGTTGTTTATCAAGAGATTATTTTTATTTTCGAGGGGAAGGCTTCGCGTAAATTATGAACGACCGATCATGTTATCCGCGCTTCGCGTACTCTCAATGGATAGTAGTTACTAAATGTAACACCTAATATAATACTTCATAAAACTTTTGGATATCAAAATCTGTTTCAAAGTGAAGCATAAAAATGGAATGGTGAACATTTTTGATAGGGAAAGTGGTGTAAGGTTTTTTTTTTTTTTTTTAAATCCCTTTGTATCCTCACTTCTAATTCGAATTTTCAATTTTTACTTTCCTATACTATAATATAAACACATTGATTTATCTGTCTGTTTATCTAATCTCTGGGTAAATTAGCGAAATTTTGGTGTTGAAGAAACACTGCACCTGCTGCAGTGTTTCTGTCGGCGATTTCCATGGACGCCCATGCCTGCAAAGGGGGATCGAACTGTTTGTGATTGGGTGTGTCAAATACCTGTCTTTTTGTGAGGTTTTTCGTTTGGGATAGACGCTGTCCCACCCGTAAGCAAATGTTCAATGTGTAAAATAATGTTAAAGTATATTAAAACTTTTTTTAGTCGAGTTTTGCCCATTTCAACGTCCACCGTCACCTTAAACGTTTTTTGAGCGATTATTTGATTTCCTTATACCACTGATAAATTAATGAATTTGATTGTTCCGAATTGTTCCAGATTACTTCTTTTTCAAATCAAAAAATAATTTACAGTACGTTTTCTTTTCAGAAGTTACAGACCGTTCTTGCATATCTGAGACCTCACCCCTCCCTTACGCTTCCAAAATATTTCAATTTATTTCTAAAATTGAACACACTGAACCGTATCGCAGAATGTGTATTAAAAAAGGATATTTATTTTCTCCAAATATATTTCTACTTTTTCATTTCCAGGAAACGTATTGATCTTCCATATCAGTTAAACTTCTGAACTTCGGAAGAATTTTCTTTTTCTTTTATTTATTTATTTTTTATTTGAACTTCTTTCTATTTATTTCTTTTTATTTGGAAAGTAATGAAAGTTTGCAGCCGTGGATATATATATATATATTATTGAATTCGTCGTGTTCATTATGTGTTGAAATTTCTTTTGCCGAGGCAGCAAATTGAAGGCTTTTATTGAAAAAAGCGAGGAAAATTCTATTTTTTTTTTAAGTAACGGCTGTAAACAAACAATTTCGCAACAATTTGATATAAACGTATGTCAGAAATTCTCAATTTAATTTAGCCTCGTGATAGTGGTGATTTTCAATATTTGAGAACAAAATTGAATAGGATGTTTGGAAATTTTAGTTTAAAGTGGTTTCAATACTTCTTCGATCCAGACCGTCCGACTTACCCGAATGTGTAAGGTATCTCTTTGAACGGCCGGGACAGCGCCATCCAATTTAGACTTTAACCCAGTGGGAGAGGAATCCACAGGGACTGAATCCTTCTTCCCTTGCCACCAAACTCTCGGAAGGACTTACGGACCCACATGTTTAACGTGATCGTACTCCGCGTGAACACGGCGGCAGTTTTGGCAGTGGCGAGGAATATCGAACCCTGGTCTACCGAGTGCAATTTCCGCTCGCTAACTACTGGGCTACTTCTCCCACCGCGACAATCTCCATAAATTTCTTTTTATTCACCCAATTTACACCTGAACCCAGTGGGAGAGCCATCCACAGGGAACGTACCCTCCTTCCCCTACCACCAATCTCTCGGAAGGACTTACGGATCCACATGTTTAACATGCTCGTACTCCGCGTAAACACGGGGACAGTTTAGGTAGAGACAGAGAGGAATCGAATTTAAGTCGTCCGAGTGCAATCCTCGTGCGCTAACTACTGGGATGTTCCATACAGCGTGGTTTCAATTGTAAATTTATAGAATACTTGAAAAACAAATTAATTACTTTTCATTATCACTCCAGTTATGTGTATGGCTAGCCGCATTCAGTGACGAGCCCGGTCGTTGTTTGAAAAAACTCAGAGATGTCTTTGTGTAGGACGCCATTGACTGCCTCCTCCCCCCCCCCCCCCCCCGCTTCTGTATCGCTCCGCGTCAATAATGACGACTTGTGATCTCTTTGGTGTTTTGATCAGTCGTTGCCAAAGCGGTGTCTGTGACAAACACTAAGGGGATCGGCAAATAACACAAAAAGTATATGTTATAATATAAAATATTTATTAATTTTTATTAAATTTTATTCTCGTATTTGTTTTAATTAAAAATTGTTGAAAAGTTGGTTGATGAGGAGTCTTTGTTTTAGACCAGTGGTTGCCAAAGCGGTGTCTGTGACAAACTCTAAGGGGATCGGCAAATAACACAAAAAGTATATGTTATAATACAAAATCTTTATTAATTTTTATTAAATTTTATTCTCGTATTTGTTTTAATTAAAAATTGTTGAAAAGTTGGTTGATGAGGAGTCTTTGTTTTAGACCAGTGGTTGCCAAAGCGGTGTCTGTTGTTGTTGAGACCAAGACCGTTCGACCTACCAGAAAGGTGTAAGGTAACTGTATGGACGGCCGGGAAGTGCCACCCAATTTAGACCGGAACCCAGTGAGGGAGGCATCCACAGGGACCGTACCCTCCTTTCCCTACCACCAACCTCTCGGAAGGACTTACGGACCCACATGTTTAACGTGATCGTACTCCGCATGAACACGGCGGCATTTGTGGTAGCGTGCAAATCTAGCGCGCAATCCACGGGGATACCGCACCCGAGATGGCCAACAGCACGCGGTGTTCCGAGGTGGTCACCCACCAAGTACTAACCGCGCCAGATGCTGCTTGACTTCAGTGATCTAACGAGAACCGGTGTTTTCAGCACGGTACGGCCGTTGGCCCAAAGCGGTGTCTGTGACAAACTCTAAGGGGATCGGCAAATAACACAAAAAGTATATGTTATAATACAAAATCTTTATTAATGTTTATTAAATTTTATTCTCGTATTTGTTTTAATTAAAAATTGTTGAAAAGTTCTTGAAAAGTTGGTTGATGAGAAGTCTTTGGTGTTTAGACCAGTGGTTGCTAAAGCGGTGTCTGTGACAAACTCTAAGGGAATCGGTGAATAGCACAAAAAATATATGTTATAATACAAAATATTTATTAATTTTTATTCCCGTTTTTTTTTAATTAAAAATTGCTGAAAAGTTCTTGAAATGCTCTTGAAAAGTTAATGAGAAGTCTATAATTGGGTGTCACTGCCCCGGCAGTCCAAACAGCTTATGCTAAAGTTACTTTATACTTGTAACAACGGGTAGGTCGGCCGGTCTGGGTAAGAAAAAAATAAGTAAATTAAGAAAAATTAATAATTAAGAAAAAATAACAATTTTAAAAGAAGCATATTTTCAAGTGATTAATATGATTTTATCGTAATTTTTTTCCCTTTATAGCTGTTTATATAGAGGCAAATTCGCTATTAAACTAGAAGAAAATAAAATAGCTAGTGAATTAGAATATCAATTTGTAAACTGTTTGTATTAATTTGTTGTTTTATATTCGTGATATCTCATTGTATTTACAATATGTATTTTTCTTTTTAGGTAAGAATTACAAATTTTGGATATCCAAATATTATCCATATTGGCATAAGGCACTGGTATGTACAATTATTGCACATTAATAATAATTTCAGCAAAAAATATCAAATATCAAATATGGAATAATAATAGTTTTATCATAGAATTTAAAACGTTAGTGTTTATAATATTTTCAGTCTAATTTCTAAAGTAAATAACAATGCATTCATATATGAGAAGACATAATATGCTATAACTGAAGCGGAGAGGAGGGAGAGGTAAAATTTTGGATTCCATTTTCCAATATAGATCATATAAAAAATTAATGCAATTTTTACTCCAATGGGCGGGTGGGGTGTATGACCCTCCTGTCTACATTCTGCGATGCGATAGAACTATCCCAGTAAAAAGAAACAAGAAAGTTCAATGATGCATAAAGCATTGATTATGAAACACTTTCCAACTGAAATGCGATGTTATTTAAATAGCTGTAAAATGTGATACATTCAGTACTGATATTTTTTAAATTATCACAGTACTACAATAATTTATTATACTTGGAAACTTCATTAAAATGTCAATGCTATAAATCGTCTGCTTCTCTGTGTAAAATCCATGAACATTTCATCCATATCATTTATATTCCAGACACCAGAGCTAAATAATTTTTTGGGGAAGAAATCAGCAATTCTTATATGACTTATACAATCGCTTGATTTGCTTATGTTGTGATTTTGCCCCCCAAATGGGGCTCCCACAAAAAAAAAGACCTCCTTCTTTCACAAACGTTTAGAAGAGACTCATCCAGCGTTCCCTTCACATCAAGGGCACTTTCCGCGCAATTATGGCGCTTTGTGATTGGATGAATAACATTCGTTCAGATGCCACTTCGTAGGAAGCAAACTGGCGCTCGGAACCAAGGAGGTTCTCGAGTGAGTACCAGACAAAATATCGGCATGCTAGAGTTGGCATGAAACAATTATAATACAATTTAATACTTTAATGGAGTGTTTCAATGAAATATTTAGAATTAAATAATTTTGAATAATGTAATTTGGAATAGAATAATAAATAAAGATAGAATAAAAATTTAGAATAATAATTAAAAATAAACATTTAAATAATTAAAATTATAAAATAAACATCATTTAATGATTTATAAAAGAAAATTGTTAAATTTTGAATAATAAAAAATCTGATGTGGGCAACACATGACTTTCCTTATATAATGAAATGAATTTACTACTTTTACAGTAAAATAAATAGGTTTTTCTTCTAGTAGATACTAATATCCTTTCCAAGATATTGAATTTTCGACAATGAGTCGTCATTTTCATTGATTTATCGTCATTTTTATCCATTTGGCGAGATTTTCGTTAATTTGGCAACATTTTAAAAAGTCACCAAGTTGGCGACATTCCGCCATTTTCGGCGCCAAAATCTCGCCAAGCGTTATGGATAAAGAAATAAGTTATTCTTACAGCAGATAGATTGGCGTTCAAATGCAAAAGTATTACTCAAAGTATCTTTTTTCATGAATGGAACGAGCTAGATCCACGAGAATGATGTCACCCAATTTATCACATGATATTATATATGAAAAGTGAACATGTTTCTCAATAGGAAATATTTTTTTTTCTATTTTATATGACTTTTTGATAATTCTTTTTTGAAAAATGTGCAATATCTCGAGAACGATTCTTGTTAGCGTTCTAAAATTTATGTCAATCGTTTTCTAATGAAAAATTACAGAAGAAATGTCTATTTGCGTAACTTTATTATTGGTTTTGATTTTTTGACGATTTTTTCAAAATTTCATTCGAAAATTTAGGGGGGTTCTGAACATTCGATTGCGTATAAAAACAATAGGCTTCCAGTGTTTACAGATTGTGATTGATTTTTGTACCAAATTTGGTTCGAATCGGTCCATTCGTTCGTCAGTTATCGTCTCCACTGGCACACACACACACACACACATACTTTCACACACACACAGACATCACTTCAAAAATGTTTGATTCGTGATCAGGGATGCTTGAAACGTGCTCTCCCGTCGAAAACTCGAATTCGAATTTTCGACCCCGTCACAATACTGTCCTTATTACTTTCCTTATATACATAATGTATAAGTGTTCTGATTTGTCATAAGTTTATATTCTGCATGCTATAGAAATTAGGTTGCGTTCTAGGAATAATCAAAGTTTATTGATCATTTAAAATTAAAGATACTGTAATTACGTTTGCACAGAATGTGGATACACTAATAATATGCAAAAATAAATCGGTTTTATGACGGTTGGAACACTAAATATAAACTTAAAAGATCTTCATCACAATTTTTACACAGGGAAAAAAAATGGATACCATTTTGAAATGAGTCACGTGATCTCTTCATATAATATGGGTGTAGTTATTATTTCAATTTTTAAGTAAAAACTACCTAACATACTTTGCTGAAATTTTTTTTATTCATTTTACGTGATAATTTGAATTTTTTCTAAAATTTTCGAATCAATTTGTGAATTTTAACTCCGCTTAAAAAATGTTTGAAAAATTAGGTTTCCCGGATATTTTTTTAACCCGGGTTAAATCTCCGGCCGTCCAAGCGGTTGCTCGAGTCCTTAGGATGAGTCGGACGGTTTGGGTCTTCAACCCGGGTTAAATCCGAAATTAATTGGGTGATATTATTCATTTTCGTTGCCATATGTCCCACAAACCGTCTCAACAACATGCTACAATGTCATTTTGATAAAGCCATTTTTACGGCAGTGATCATACGAACGGATAGACAGACAGAATGAACAAAGTTATAAACACTTTACGACGATGGACTTTACGACGTGTTACAAAGAAGTCATTGTGAGATCTATATAGCCTTTGGTCACTAGTTCACCCAGTTTACGTTATGTTATGATTTACATTGAATAAACAAATGTTTTTACTGGTTCGGCTTTGTAGGCCAATTCTGAGCCAGCTAACAATTTCTGCGATTCTGTAATAGAACAGGATAAAGTTTAGGTTTGGAAAAGAATGAGTGTGCGTATTAGTTTTGAGTTACTCACATTTACTGGTTCGAAGAGGAGCGTGTAGCCGATCATCTGGTAAGCAGTGTTTCTTTCAGTACTTTTTGGCCGGGGGGGGGGGGGGGCGAATGAAATTTTAGTTGGACAAGTTTTCTATTTGCCCTATATAAATATATCTAAATACTGCGTCACATAAATAGAAACTAGATTAACATAAAATGTTTCCAGGGGGAGGGGGAGGGGACGAATACTCGTCTCCGGGGAAGCTTCCCCTCCCGGAGGTATGCCTGAAAGAAACTCTGCTGGTAAGGTGTGTACTAGCCGAGAAGTGTATAATTAAAGAGAAAATGATCTAGACCATGAGAGTGTCTTTCTGAAGTATACAGACGTCCGTTGATGAATTGGGTAAGAATCTGCCGTCTGTATTCTATTACTGTGAGTATTACAACTTTCAAGTTATCACCAAGCTCCGTGTTTATTTAAATATTAACTTTCTGTCACTATACGGGCCTGTGAAATTTTAAGATTTAAAACCAGCTGTTGTTTAAGTTATGTGCTGACAATAAACATTTTAGATTGAAATTCTTAGTCTGTGTGTTTCCCTTGGCCGTAGCCGTAAGGCTACTTTAAAGTTATACCAAAATTCGTAGTTGTCTCACTTTATCTGGCAAGTCTTTAAGAATTCAGCTACGTACTTCATATCATTTAATAATAAAGCTGAAGTTTTTCGTGGCTGACATCACGAGGTACTGGATTGCAGCGCTATAATTTAACAAGTTCTATTACCCGTCTTCCATGCAGCACGAACCTACGTGATTGCCTTGTGTGCTTTCTGATTCGTGCCAAGAAGCAGTTTTAGTGGTGGGACAGCCCAGTGGTTAGCGCGAGGGGATTGCACTTGTACGACTCGAGTTCGATTCCCTGCTCTGCCCAAATTGTCCCCGTATCCATGCTGAGTACAGGCACGTTAAATATTTGGGTCCGTAAGTCCTTCCGATGGGTTGGTGGTTGGTAAAGGAGGGTATGGTCTCCAAACAGATACCTTACAACTTCGGGAGGGGGTAGGTTGGACGGTCTGGATCAAAGAAGTAATTCTACTTTGCAATAGACCCACTGGACTTGCTTTTATTGAATTTAAATTCCTCTGAGTGCTTGACACATGAAGTTGTTTGATTTTCTTGAACGTATGAAGTAAATTTTGACTGTAATGGTCCCTCTCAGATTTTTGACCCACTTTTGTTGCTTCGAAACTTGTTAAAAAGCAGATTACTATAAAAACTAGTTGCTATAACTAGTTTGATATTACATGCTATTTGCGTTTTTAATACATCTTCATTTCATTTGGTGAAATAATGCATTTTAGAATGTCTTTATCCCCCCAAAATACCAAAAATCTAAAATATCTCGTGAGCAGATCATCTTAGATTCGTCGAAAACGCGAGTTGTGATTTTCAACGCGATTCCAATACTTTTCCTATACATCACCCTGTATTGTAGGGAACGTAAAAATACTTTCGATGTGAAATTATGACTTAATCTCGCGTAAGAAATCTCATAACAAAATGAAATGAAGGGATTGAAAATAGAAGTTTCTGATGACAATAAAGATTTTTTCGTCTCGGTGGATTTTAAAAAACATACATATGTGTTAAACCAGAAGCCAATTATGCAGATTTAATATTCGCGAATATTTACAACGAAACAAGGCGCAGACTTGTAGGCGTCATTTTACGACAGTTTTGGCCCGGAAGGTCATGACCCTGATAAATTCACTTCACACAGATTGCAGGTGTGGGAAGGGGAAAGATCTCCTAGGGGCCAAGGCTTCAACTAAGCATCATTGGAAAAGTAGCTAATGATGCAATGTTGCTACATCGCACTGAGGAGCAACCAATGAGAGATACGAAAGGCGTATCTGCACCTCAGGTAAAATGATGTAGCAACAAGGAGTTAATGGAATGGATATTTTGACAATTGGAATTCAAGGAGCGAGAGAGAGCAGTCAACAAGAATGACTCTCCAGAAGCGATATACTGGGTGTTGCCTTGAAGTGGCGACAAACTCAGACGAGTGATATTAGACATCAAAAGGAACAAAAATTGTCATAGAACATAGTATCGCAAACCACATTCAGTCGGTGATAATCACAAAAATACTTGTGAAGGGTGTGACATCGAGTAGGACAAAAAGGCAAATAATAAGTAGAAAAACCATTTATTTGACAGCATGATTACAACACAGCCTGTGCTGTACAAAATAAAATACAATAATAAGTACAAAAAAGTAAAATAAATAAGTAGAAAAACCATTTACTTGACAGCATGATTACAATACAGCCTGTGCAGCACAGTTCAATGTCAGAAAGGAGACGAAGATAAATGATTACAGGAGTTGTTCGAAGTTGTGGCCGCGAAGGTCATTGCACAGCTGACAGCGACGGAGTAACGATTGTCGGACGTGCTCAAAGATACCGGGTGTGCTGGCGATGTCTGCCGCAGCGACGACGAGCCGTGCTATGAGATCCTTCAATTTCTCCAGAGGAGTCTGATACTCGAGTGATTTAAGGTGTCTCCAAAAGAAGAAGTCCAAGGGATTGAGGTCCGTGGAGCGTGGAGGACAAGCAACAGGCTCGGCGCGTCCAATCCAACACTGGTCTGCTGCTTTTATTTTCCCCACACAAATGAGAAATTTGCATAGAGAGGGTTTATTCTTCTCGACCGCGCTGTCTATGCAGGGAGGAAAGGCTTCAATCGCTGTTTGCTTCAAAGGAAAATGGCAGCTGCAAAATAAGTGCTGCACGTGGCAACCAGTGCTCCTATACCAGCGCATTCGTTTTGCCACGCTACTTACGTCAGGCACTGTGAGCCAACCCATGAACGACGAGAAATCAGCGATCAACCGAACGCAACTTTCCCTGTTCTCTCGACGTCTACATTTGCGATATTCACAGACTAAACGTGGTTTGCGATACCATGTTCTGTGGCAATTATTGTTCCTCACTTGATGTCTAATATCAACCCTTTGAGTTTGTCGCCACTTCAAGGCAACAACCTGTAGATTCAGGCTATGAATGTTCAAGAGTGCGTTTCATAAGCAATAATGGAGCAGAATCATTGAGATATTCAACAAGAATGATTATCCAAAAGTTCAGAAACTCGTGTTTGCAAGCACTGTAGTGGTTATGTTGAAATTTGAAAGTGTGTTAGAAAAGAGAAAGCGATCCTCAAAATGTCAGAAAAAGAAATTGCCAATATTCCAAGCATGCTGAGCAGCAGACCGACGAACAGAGGTATGTGCCAATCTGCGCATATATTTGGTCAATTTTTGATTTTGGAATAATATAAAGGCCTGGTCTCACACGTGCATTTTCTTCTCCTTATGCGTTTACTAAAATTAATGTAGTTTTATTCTTAGCAACAATATGTGTAAATAAATAATATTTTATTTTAAAAATTAAAATTGTGGAATTTAATGTGTAGTGTTTTAATTAATGATTATATTTTAGGAACTCGTGCAAAGAGGTAATGGTGGGTTATTGCGACCACTATGTACGAACGAATTATACGAATGTACGAACTATGCAATTCACGACCACTATTAATTAAGAATAAGAATTCAATTCAAGATTTATTTATTATATATAAAATGTAAACCAACTTAATGTTTCCTTATTTTGTGCACCACAGTATGCACATTTTACTTGCCCTACAATGCATGGTAATGTATAGGGAAAGTACTGGAATCGTGTCGAAAGTCGAAACATGAGTTTTCGACGGATCTATGAGTTCTGAGCACCGTAGAACCCGAAAAAACTATTTTTAGCTTGACGCCAGTGTGGTACCTGTGTGACTGCATGTATCTACTTTAACTAAAAAACTAATTGACCGAATTTCACAAAATTGGTAGATAAATTAGCTGAAGGATACTTTGGTGGTGATAAGATTTTGGTACGATTCGGAAAGGTATAACGTGCCTTTTTTTTTGTTTTATAGCAAATTGGCCAGCAAAAAATTCAACAATGTAAAATAAAAGACAAAAGACTACGTGCACTAAAATGTATCAATTACATGTTTATTTTATACGTAATGTTTGACGGCAAAAATAATAAGACCAACCTCATAACTCTAAGACGAACCGTTCTCAAGATATTGTAGTTTTTTCTTATTTTTGCCTCATCGCCTTTGGAAATATGTCCAGACACCAAACGAAAATGGAAATAAAATTGCAAATATAGTGTCATTTCAAATTTTTATTTATCCATGATATCTTGTACTATTAAACTCAATTTAATAAATTATTATTATTATTATTATTATTATTATTTAAAAAAAAAGAGAATGCAAGCTACAGGGCAAAGGCCCAGTAACAGTGTGCAAGATAACATACAATGCAAAATATACAGATTAAAATATAATAAAATACACCAAAATGCAAACTATTGACAGCAAATGTTTTTCAAAAGGACTTGCAAATAAATAAATACATTAAAATATATTATCGGGGAAGCTGTTGGAAAGTTTACAAAAATTATTAATCGCACAATAAGAACCAATATTCGCACTAAAATTCCTTTCAGCAAATAAACTCACGCTCGTGGTAAAATACAAGCGCATGGGTTTATTTGTTGATTATGTTACCGCTAAAGCTCGAAAACCGTTAATGTGCACATTACCTAGTTAATATTCAGTAATATTCAGATTAACTGATTTGCTCCGTTAACGTGCGGAATCAAGAGTTCCCCCGCATTTTATCTAGGTAATGTGCACATTAACGGCTTCCGTATCGTTGAAGTTCAAAAATTTGTTTCTCTCATTTCTTTTCCCTACTCCTTCTCCCTCCACTTTTAGTTTGGTTTCGCCAGCGTCTTGTCGTCGCCGGTTGTCTTTATTTCTCATAATTTACGTCGGCTGCCAGTGCGTAGCATAGCTAATTCTGTTTTCAAATTCGTTTCTGCCTGTTAGCGCGCGAATTTGTGTTCTTTCTATTATAGTTTTTTATTTGGTTGATGATTGATTCTATCAACTAATTTGTTGATTGTTTGATTCTATTAACTTGATTCTTTAGAAACTTAGAAACGTTGCTGTTGTTCTAGCAAAGATCTTATTTTCACTTTAAAGAATGCCTTATAGGTAATGTGCAGATTATCTAGGTAATTTGCAGATTACCTAGGTAACTTGAGAAATGAAAAAAAATTCGGCACTTTAACGAATCACCCCATTTAATCTGCACATTACCTAGATAATCTGTAGAATAACTAATTTCTGCACTTTAGCGGTAACAATTATAAAAAAAAGAAAGAGAAACTGAATTTGAATATGTAGGGAATATCATGTGCTGCCCACATTAGATATTTTATCCTACCAAATGCCTCCCTTTTTGTGCATTTACATATTACAACAAAGCATTTTTTAGGTTCTTGCATACTTCTATGTTTTTACTTGCTTATACACAAAACTACCCTCATCTTTACGCCCTTTTTCCAGAGCTGTATCGAACGAAAAAATATAATAAGCCATTAAAATGCGTTTATTTCTAATACTTCCGAAAACTTTTTTACTTCTCCATATATTTCTATTCCGTTCCAGGGGTACTTTATCTACGTTTTGGTGCTTTCTCCCATCGCGTCATGAAAGGGGCTTTTTATGTAAGACGCCATTTATATTAATTTTTATTTCTAATGACGCAAATGCATCGAATTGCAGTAGGATTTCGAAATTTTGTTTGCGTATAGAATTTTTTTTGAACAGTTATTTTTTGGAAGTTCAAACCGAGATTTTTCTCACAGCATTTGAAACAAGCACAAGAAATTTAGATTTAGGAAGCAGCCTTCTTATAGGGTGGCATGTGGTGTGTGGATTTCATTTACAGAGGTATTAAGTATATTTATAGTCTGTTGTGTATATTAATAATATTTTCGTATATTTATAATAATACTAAGTGATATTCCAGAATATATTAAATAATATAAAAAATATACTTAAAAATAGACTAAAAATATACTATATATATATATAATATGAAAATACTGTGAAATATAATATTATAAAATCATCAGAAATCACACTTAAAAGGCGCAAAGCTGCACTAAAAAGAGGATTAAAAATATTTTCAAAAAGAAAAGAGGTATGGATGGAAACAATATACCAAAAGATGGCCGGGGGGAGTTGTGACCCCCTCACCCCGGTTAAGCATGCTTTGCGTCGCGACAACACTCCCGGAGAGCCGGTATATTGCAAAATAGAATACGGATGTATCAAATTGTAAGATGTTTACATCTTACAATTTGACGCAAATAGACAAATAGACATTTCTTATGTAACGCAAATAGACATTTCGTATGTAACTTATCATTAGAAAACGATTGACATAAATTTTAGAACGCTAACATGAACCGTTCTCGAGATATTGCACATTTTTCAAAAAAATTATCAAAAGGTTATATAAAATAAAAAAAAATATATTTCCTATTGAGAAACATGTTCACTTTTCATATGTAATACCATGCGATAAATTTGGTGACATCATTCTCGCGGATCTAGCTCGTTCCATTCATGAAAAAAGATACTTTTGAGTAGTACTTTTGTATTTGAACGCCAATAGTCATTTATGTGCTGTAAGAATAACTTATTTCATCGTCCATAAAGCTTGGCGAGATTTTGGCGACGAATTTGGAATGTCGCCAACTTGGCGACTTTTCTAAATGTTGCTAAATTAACGAAAACCTCGCCAAATTGATAAAAATGACGCTAAATCAATGACGACTCATTGATCATGACGACATGGAAAATGACGACTCATTGACGAAAATTCAATATCTTGGAAAGAATATAAATAACTACTATAAAAATTATCTATTTTTTTACTGTAAAAGTAGTAAATTCATTGCATTATATAAGGAAAGTCATGTGCTGCCCACATCAGATTATTTTTGACTGTGTAAAGAGTAAATTCTTTGCATTATATAAGGAATGTCATGTGTTGCTTACATCCGATATTTTGGGTTGTTGGATAGTTTTAAGCTTTATCTTGCTTAAACAAAACTACCCAAATCTTAACGCCTCCATTTCTCAGATTCATATCGAACGGAAAAAATATAACAAGCCATTAAAAGACATTTATTGCTAATGCTTTCAAAAACTTTTTGCTTCTCTGCAATTCTGTTCTATTTCAGGGATATTTTATTTACGTTTTGGTGCTTTTGTCAGATCGTGTCTCGAAAGGGGCTTTTTCTGCAAAACGTCATTTATATCAATTTTTATTTCTAATGACGCAAATGCATGGAATTGCAGGATGGATGCCTTCTGGACGTTTTTTCGGATTTTTGCGCTATTTATGTGCGCAGAAATCTGTTATAAAACAGTTATTTCCTTTACTTACAGGAAATAATTGTGACTGTCAAATTGTGACTTTGCGCACAACTTTTAAAGCAAGCACAACGGGAATTACTACGCGGATCTGCCTGTCTAACGCAGATAGATACGAACTTAAAGAAATGCCTGTTTTATAAAAGTTATTTCTTTTAAGTTCAGATTATGACTTTGCGCACAACATTTAAAGAAAGCACAACGGGAATTACTACGCGTATCTGTCTGTCTAACGCAGATAGATACGAACTTAAAGAAATGCCTGTTTTATAAAAGTTATTTCTTTTAAGTTCAGATTATGACTTTGCGCACAACATTTAAAGATAGCACAACGGGAATTACTACGCGGATCTGTCTGTCTAACGCAGATAGATACGAACTTAAAAGAAAAAACTTTTATAAAATAGATATTTCTTTTAAGTTCAAACTGTGACTTAAACAATTGAACCTATATATATATTATATGAACTTCCAATGAATGATTACAGATAAATTGTAATATATTTAACCATAACTTAAAATATAAGATAGCCACTTATGAATCTAAATTTAAATACTGACCTAACGATTTCTAATTAGGGAAAAGTAAAACGGTGCATATTTGCCAAATTACATGGTAATTCAAGATTAATAAAGAATTAAAGTAGTTTATAAAAATACAAAGATATTTTAGAGATAATTTGTAACACACATGAAACATTATCCAATAAATACGAGTACAATGAGCCAAAATTAAAACAAAATTGAAACAATTCCTTTCATCTAGTACTTCGCAAAAAGAAAGGTCAGGGAAGTAAGCACTACGACGTCTCAAAACTTGAAAAATAGAGGTATAACTATTATGGGGAGAACAAATCTATATCAATGCAATTATGCATTCATCATACTATGAATAATCAACGAATATCAATGGTGATAATTCGAAAATAGAAAAACTGAAAATGAAAAACAGAAAATAACGAAGCATTTAAGCCTAACTTATGGAAAAGCTATAGGCTAAAATGAAGATCATTATGCAATAAATTCTTCCTCAGGGTCCAGCATCTATCGGTAATGACCAAGAAAATAAGCTAGTTTCTGAATAAGGAGATATATATTTTCTATAAACTCCATATACTGGCCCAACTAGCTTAAAGATTGAAAAATAAAAATAAATTGTACCTGAGAAAAATCTACACGTGTTGTCTATTAAAGCGATAAATAACGAGTCTACAGTTGCCATTCGCAGGAGGTAAAAGTGGAGATCAACTGTTGCCAATCGTGAGATATAAATAACAGTATTGCAAATAAGTATAACATGTTATTATAAATTCGACTGTAAAAGCTACTTAAATAAGGGTTTGAAAAATAGTGAATGCACGGAATATACAAGGTAGGATCAAAAAGTTCGGAGACTGTGCTGATATCACCAACCCTGATTGGAGGAGAGGGAAACTATTTTACCGTGGCGTAGAGGCACATGTGATGCGAGATGTGAAAAGGAAGAAGCTAGTCCGCAGTGCAGGGGTTTTCCAGACAATGCGTGTCAGTGAACTGTAGTCGTTCGCGTTCGTCGAAAACGGAAATGGCGTTTGAAGAACAACGTGCGAATATTAAATTCTGCCAGCGTTTGGGGAAATCGCCGACAGAAACATTGCACCTCGTGTCAGTGAACTGTAGTCGTTCGCGTTCGTCGAAAACGGAAATGGCGTTTGAAGAACAACGTGCAAATATTAAATTCTGCCAGCGTTTCGGGAAATCGCCGACAGTCGGTGAACGACTACAGTTCACTGACACGCATTGTCTGGAAAACCCTGCACTGCGGACCTGCTTCTTCCTTTTCACATCTCGCGTAACATATGACTCTACGCCACGGTAAAATAGTTACCCTCTTCTCCAATCAGGTTTGGAGATATCAGCACAGTCTCCGAACGTTTTGATCCTACCTTGTATATATATATATATAATAACGTCGTAAACAAAACTTTAAAACTTGATTTTCATCACTAAAAATATCGAGATCGAGAAAAAAGAAATCGGAGAAAGTTGAAGTATTTTAATATGTAAAAATCTAAAATTATTGATTTGGGTCATATTTCAACGTAAGAAGTAAATGTCTCCATAAATTAACTACATAAATGTCTTTTTTCTATGAAACTATCTTAGATCTCTGATGTTCTAAACCGTAAAGTAATGTAATAAAGCATTAAAATACATTTATTGCCTCCTTAGCTATGAATTCATATTTCACTATATTTATTGATTATTTCAAAAACATTTTGCTCTGTCGTAATATATTTTCCTTTACAGGGATATTTTATTTATGCTTTAGTATTTCGTTGCATCGCTGGGAAGAGTGTTTTTCTACAAAAGCCATTTATAATATTTTTTTCCTAATGGCACAGATTCATGCTTGGAATTGCAGTCTAGATGCTTTTCAAACGTTTTATCAACTTTTTTTTTTTTCTGACTTTTGGACTTTTTATGTGCATAAAATTCTTTAAGAGGGTTATTTTTGCCTGTTTGTTTTGCAGCTTATTTTCAGTGCCTCAGCATATTTTTTTTTCTTTTACTTTCTTTACAATACATGGGAATGTATAGGGAAAGTATTGGAATCATGTCGAAAATAGCAACTCCAGTTTTCGGCTGATATACACGTTACGAGCATTCTAGAACCCGAAAAAACTATTTTTAGCATGACGTCTATGTGTTTGTATGATATATGTCTATCTGTGCTCTCCTACTCTCTCTCTCTCTGTCCGTCTGTCCATTTCTCTCTCTCTCTCTCTGTCCGTCTGTCCATTTCTCTCTCTCTCTCTGTCCGTCTGTCCATTTCTCTCTCTCTCTCTCTGTCGCCCTTTCTCTCTCTCTGTTTGTGTGTGTGTGTGTGTGTGTGTGTGCGACCAGTGTATATAAAAGTCAAAATTTGAATAGACTCTTTTAAGTAAAATATCTACTGAAAAGCGTAAGCAGGAACACTGTATAGTAAAACACCACCTAAATGGCCCATTAATTTCACCAAATAACTGATGCTATTTCCAAAACATTAACGAAAGTCATTTCACAAAACAGCCGCTAATATTTTCAAAACATTGACAAAAATCACAGTTCAATGTAGCGCATATCTAATCATCTGCTCTCCAAATGAGTAATGATTCCATTTATAAACTCTCTCTGTAGAAACTTCTAGAAATATCTCATATCTCGTAGAATAATCGTTATTTCAACGTACTTCTCGAACATTCGGAAAGTCGCTATCTGTTGCCAAATTAACGATATATCACCAAATCTGGCAACCCTTTCTTCGAAATTTGTATTTCTCCAATTCTAGAATCAAATCATGGGAAAAGGATGCATGCACGAGTGTTTTCTCCGTCTCATCCTCAAAAGAGACGAATGTGCGAAGGGGAAAAATGTACTCCAGAGGATTTTACAAGTTCGTAACAATATAAAAGATCATATTTTTCATCTTTGATTTGCATTGCCATTGATGAAGGACGTTATGATATCTGATAGCGCAGTGTCCTGATTATAATTTATTTGAAAGTCTTAAATGCTGTAATATTACAAATACTTTTTACTGTAAATATAGTTGTTACTGTTTATAATCTTCTTTGATGTAAGACATTTATAATCTGACATGCCACGTGGAGGCATATTCTTTTCTCTTGTTATGTAATATCGTGCGAAACTGCCATGAATTAAAAACATAGGATTCTGAATATTTGCTAAACAAACATATGAAATTCCATAAAAATGTATATGTAAACTGAATAAAATATATTCTTTAAATTTGAATATAAAATCCGCGTTATTTAGCCTAATAACTTTTCATTTTAAAAATCCAGTTTCCATTCGGCAAGCGCTCGGGTTTGTGAAATTTCAGTGAAACATAATTGTTTATATTTTTAAATGAATACTTAATTTAATTAGGAAATATTTAGTCAATGCTTTTTGAAATTGAGTTTTCAGTTTCCGTGTCGAACATTAGCGGGGGATATTTATTCTGAACTTAATTGCATTTTGAAATTGAAAACACACTTTCCATTTTGAAGGCTAGCGGGTGTTTAGTTCAAATTTAATTGCTTTTTGGAATTGGAAACTCAAAGCACTAGTTAGTTGTCACCCACTATTGATTGCCATTTTCGGTATTGAATCTGTAGAGTCGGAAAAATTGGAACGTGTAAATATATTTTGTATTCGCAAGTTGCACTTGAATTATGCCTACAATTTAGGTAAAAAAGAAATATCTCAATTTAAATATCCATTTTACTTTCCCTGCAATACATGGTAATGCATAAGGAAAGTATTGGAATCATGCCGAAAATCGCAACTCGAGTTTTCGACGGATCTACATGTTTCGAGACCACTAGAATACGAAAAAACTATTTTTAACGTGACGTCTGTGTGTGTGTGTGTCTGTGTGTTTGTCTGTGCAATGTATGTATCCACTCTAACTAAAAAACTAATGGACCGAATTTCATAAAATTTGGTAGGTAAGTCACTTTGGTGAGATCCTGGTGCTGATTTGTTTTTGGTAGGATTTGTAAAAACAGAACCTGCCTTTTTTTGCGGAATGGTTCGTAAAAATTCAATTCTACTCTAGCTAAAATACTAATTGACCAAATGTCACAAAATTTGGTAGATAAGTTACTTGTAGGATACTATGGTGCTGATTAGATTTTGGTACGATTCGGAAAAGAACAACCTGCCTTTTTTTTGCAAAATGGCCTCAAAAATCGTCAAAATCTAAATTAAAAAACTTCGTATGCTCAAATATATCTATTAAATACTTGTTTTATACGTAATTTTTAACGAAAAAAAGAATAAGATCAACCCCATTACACTAGGACTAGTTGTTCTCGAGATATTTTAGTTTTTTCTTATTTTCTCTAAGCCACCTTTGAAAATAAGTCCAATTACCAAATGAGAACGAAAATTGAATTAAAAATGAATTAAATTTAATTAAAATAAAGAGAACGTGGATATAAGTCTGCAGGGAAAGTCATGTGCTGCCCACATCAGATGTTTTACTTTTTTATATTATATAGTATATATGTATAGAATACTGTATATAGAATATTTATAGAATATATATAGAAGTACTATATATATATATATATATATATATATATATAGGTTTTGTAGGAATTGTTTAGTAGGACTTTTCATCTATGATTCACATTCATATTCAGTTCTGCATGTTTGGGAAGTTGTATTCTGAATTGCTTGTCCAGTCTCCAGCTTAGACTCACTGGACGGGTCTGGGAGTATTTCCGTGAACGTTCGTACTGCCTCCCTGGTAGAATTTCGACTTGTTCATTCCGGTGCTTCTAGATTAAGTTGTTGAGGTTGATCGTGTATACACGTGGTAGAAGAGGAATGGTTCATGCCGCATGGTAATACAATTTTCTTAATGTATCCTTTTTTCATTTTTTGATGCCTGTAGTCTGAGTTTAAGCATTTATAGTAATGTACTATTTCTTAATCTGAAACAGGCATTTGTTTGGGTTAATTAGAATTAAATACTCAGACCTGAAGATGAATTTAATTCTGATTAATCATCGAATTTGGGAAGGTTCTGTTCTTTTCTCTTATCGGCATTATGGCCGTGAATTTGCTTCTATGGTGATGTTAATATTACTTGAACTGTATTTTTATTTTTTTTATTTTTACATAATTCGTATTATTACATTTCAAATATATATATATATATATATATATAATATATATAATATAATTAATATATATATATATATATATATATATATATATATATAATATATATAATATAATTAATATATATATATATATATATATTAAGTACTATATATAGAATATAGTATAGTACAGAGAAAGTATTGTTTACACGAACATTTTCGATTCAATTTGTCAATATATAGTTTTGGACCTCCTGAGCAGGTTTTGACTATTTTGAGAGTGATGTCCGTCTATCTGTCTGTCATCTGTTTGCGATCAATATCTTGAATACACGATAGCTGCCACAAATATTATGTTTACGAAACTTTATATCTTGCTTTATTATCGAAAAATCTAGAACTGGATGTAATATTTTGGAATTCGAACGAAAACTTCGAAATTGATTCAAAATTTCAAATTTTCTTAACATGGCTGCATTGGATAAAATTTGATATAATTATGCATAAAATGGGTTATTCTTATTTCTGGATCAATGTTTACGAAACTGAACAGTTTCAATCATTATAGTAAAAATAACCGCGATATAATTTTTGTGTTCATGACGTTATTAACCGTCTCGGAGAGGGGGGGCGGATTTATTGCCAAAATTGGTATCATTTCAAAGATTTTTTTCACGCTCTTTAAAATGACTTCTACGCAAACCGTTTAACTATGGAAATGCCGTAATGGCAGCAGAAGCATTGTTTCCTTGATAGAGGAGTTTAACAAGTAACGGTAGGGCTGTTTGGTAAGGTGAGCTTTATCACCCTCCGCTAATCGAGGATTTGTAAAAAAAAAAAGACTTTGTGACTCCTTTTGTAGGTGGCGATTGTAAGATATACTTCCAAATATGCAAATTACGAGGACAGTAACGCCAGATTTCATCCTTTAGTGGTCAAAATTTGAACTATATTTTACTTTCCTTATATGCATAGTGTGATGTATATAAGCAAAGTATTGTGACGGGGTCGAAAAATTCGAATGCGTTTTCGACGGGAAAGTAGGTTTCAAGCATCCCTGAATACGAATCAAACGTTTTTGAGATGATGTTTCTGTGTGTGTGTCAGTGAGTCTGTGAAGACAACATCTCACAAACGAATGGAGCGATTCGAACGAAATTTGGTACAAAAATTATAATCCGTAAGTACTGGAAGTCTATTGTTCTTATGCGCAATCGAACGTTCAGAATCCCCCTAAATTTTCGAGTGAAATTTAAAAGAATATCAAAACCATTATTAAAGTTACGTAAATCATTTTTTAAGTAATTTTTCACACGAAAACGATTGACATAAATTTTAGAACGCTAGTATGAACCGTTCTCAAGATATTGCACATTTAAACAAAAATTATCAAAATATCATATAAAAAAAAAAAATTAACTATTGTGAAATATGTTCACTTTTCATAAGTAATATCATGCGATAAATTGGGTGACATCCTTCTTGTGAATCTAGCTCGTTTTTTCATGAAACAAGTTATTTTGGGTAATACTTTTGATTTTGGACGCCAATAGTTATTTACTTTTAAGAATAACTTATTTCTCCGTCCATAACGCTTGGCGACATTTTGGTGGAATGTCACCAACTTGGCGACCTTTTTAAATGTTGCCAATTTAACGAAAATGTCGCCAAATTGATAAAAATGACGCGATAAAAATCAACGAAATGATGGCTGATTACACAAATATACATTTTTTGTGTAATTTTTCCTTTTAAAACGATTGACATAGAATTTAAAATGCTAGCATGAACCGTTTTCGAGATATTAACACATTTTTCAAATAAATGTATCAAAAAATTCCATAAATTAAAAAAAATTTTAACTGTTGAGAAATATGTTCACTTTTTATATATAATACCATGCGATAAATGTGGTGACATCATTTTTGTGGATCTAGCTCGTTCCATTCATGAGAAAATATACTTCGAGTAATACTTTTGTATTTGAACGCCAATAGTCATTTATCTGCTATAAGAATAACTTATTTCTTCCTCCATACGCCGCTTGGCGAGATTTGGCGGAATGTCGCACTTTTTAAAAATTGCCAAATTAATGAAAGCGTCGTCAAATGGATAAAAATGGCTCTAAATCAATGAAAATGACGACTAATTTGCGAAAATTCAATATCTTGAAAAGAATATAAGTATCTACTATAAGAATAACCTATTTTTTTACTATAAAAGTAGTAAATTCATTCCGTTATATAAGGAAAGTCATGTGCTGTGCATATCGGATTTTTTCTCTCAGAAATCAAAACCGAATACATAGAAAAGTGTGTATACGAAATTTAGTTGAGAGTAACCCAATAGTTTTTCCCACGGAGAGGACTAAACACCTGTTTAATTTAAATCCCCCTGTGAAATCTTAATAATAAAGGACATAATAAAGGATGTGTGTGTTTATGTCGGATGAAGCGGGAAAATCTAAACGTCGTACGCCAATGAAATTTGGTACATAGGGACTTCAGGTCCCGAGACGATGTAGCTCGGCGAATCGGTTCCTTAGCGATCGAAAACATTATCGCAGAGTTTCTATCTTTACACTATCTGAAAAATTAATGAACGTTTTCTCAAACGACGTTCAAACCGAATCCATAGAAGAATTTCTTCATATTTTATTTTTTTTTCAGAATACATAGCAATTTTTATTTTTAAGTTATCTGATATATATATCGTCGTATACGAAATACAAAGATGAGGACAGTTCTATAGTTTGGTAAGAAGTTGCTGCATATCTTCGTATTCTAAAAAAAAAAATATTTTTTGTAATCAATAAATTATTTACATTTCAGTCAAAATTGAAAAACAAAAATTGAATTAAAAAAGCAAATTTAGTGTTATTTGGTGCAATTAAACTCATTCTAATGAATTATTAAAGGAATAAGGAAATATGAATTTGAGTCTGCAGGGAAAGTCATGTGCTGCCAACATCAGATTTTTTATGTTTGTGTGGTTGCTGTAACTGGATTTCATCTGTAGTTGCCACGTAAATTGAATAAATAAATAAATAGATGTCAAGTTCTATGATTATAAGAAATTATCAATTTCATATTGAATTTGCAATTCACAATAATAATATTTAGCGAAAAGATGTTTTATTCTGAATGGAATATTATGTATGATTCAAATCAGATATGATTCATTCATTGAATAATTCCTTTATTTGTTCAACTGGGGGGAAAGGAGGAATTTACCTAGCCTTTAAACATTTAGCACATAAAAGATAATATAGATCTTAAGATTTAAATTCTCTGGAGAAAAGTAATATATAGAAAATTTATCCTCCCATTCTTATTGCCACCGTATTTCATTCTGATATTGAAATTCCCCGCTGCGTTCAAAACTGCTTTTATTTAGATAAATATTTGTGCATGTGCGAAATTGGTTAATGGACTGAATGTGATTTAGAAGTGGCAGTTTAGATTATCAGTGAGCTTTTTATTTTTTCCTTATTTGCATATGCTTGAGACATTTTGTCCGATGGATCTTCTTACATAATAAAAGAAGATGTTTGTGTGTGTGTGTGTGTGTGTGTGTATATGTCTGTGTATGAATGTCGATCTTAGCGGGAAATCTGAGCTTTGGACAACGACGAGATTTAACACAGAGGTGCTTCATGAACCGGAAAAATAGGGCTCGGCGAGATATTTTTTGCATTCGAATTAGTTTTTTAATTATTTTATGTTTTTGACCGGTTTTGAGGGATCATCACACAAATCGGTTCCTTAGTGTGTAAGGAGCCTTGCTGCCCCAACCGGGAATCGAACCCTGGATCTCCGAACTGACCAGTCGACGCTCTACCGTTGAGCTACTAGTACGAAATTGCAAGTTCTTATCGGTGACGCGGACTCTGCAAGTAACCAAAAATATTACCACAGCTTTCCATCTTGAATCCATCGGGAATACCGAAGAACGTTTTTTCCAAAAGTCTTTGAACCAAATCCGCAGGACAAATCCTTCACATTTATTTATTTATATATACATCGAAATTTGCATTTTTTGTTTAGGTTGTCTGATACTTATTTATTTCGCAGGATCCAGAAAACGAAGATTTGCATAAGTTCTAGTTTGGCAAAATTTTGTGTGTTCTTTTCAGTATAACAAAAAATTATTTATTTGGATTACTACATTATTTTTTTTTATGAAATTTTTCAAGCAAACGCATACGGGGGGGGGGGGGGGCAGCCCAGTGGTTAGCGCGGGGATGATTGCACTCGAACAACCTGAGTTCGACTCTGCCCGAACTATCCCCACTGTTCATGTGGAATACGACTGGAAAATTAAAATATTAATTTCCGTAATCTTATATCTAAAGGCTAATCAGAAATATAATACCGTTTGTTTATAAAATTTATTTATTTTTATTAATTATTTTATTGTTTAAATAGAATTATTGTATAAATGAAAAAATTCGTCTGCCGTATATACACATTTTTTAAATTTCGCAGTTAAGCAACGTAATGTAATTTTCTTCCAATAAATTTTCGCAAAAAGAAAAAAAAAATCGTCTGCATAATGCATCCTATCCTTCTCCTTTGGAAGGTTTAATTTTGCCATTTTTATTAATATCTTATTATCCCCTCATCCTAGAAGCACGAAACATTGACGGGGTTACCCTCGGTGAAGCAGTGAATAACCATACCAAATTAAAAAATAAATAAATAAATATAAATAAAATAAAAATCGGTCAAAAACTGTGGATGTGTGTACGAGACAGATAGACAAACAGGTTTTCAATTTTATATACATAGATTTTGTATCTGAAATTCATAATGATCTATTAATTCATTCTTCATTATGAGGAGCATAAAAATAAGTCTTCAAACTCTAATCACTTAAACGATAAAATAAATATAAAAGCTTCAAATTCTCTGAAAAAAGTAGAATCTAGATAATTTTTCCACGCGTTCTTATTACTTACCATCGTCGTATTTCATTTTAATATGCAAATTCACCGCACAACATTCTTGCTTTTATTTAGATAAATATTCGTGTTAGTGCAAAATTGATAAATGGTCCGTGTGTGATTTAGGCGTAAAGGTCTCAGTTTCCTTGTGCGTTTTATTTATTTTTTCTGTATTTGCATATGATTAAGGTATTTTATTCCGATGGATAAGGATTATAAATTGCCTTTGTATGTATCCATTTCCCACATTTTACATTACAATATTTCTATGTTAAATGCTCCTATTATGATATATTGGAATTTAGATATCTACAAAGCACATTGATGAAATATATATTTTTATATCATACAGCTAAGCGAGACCGATTGACTAAGGGGTGAATTATACAGCCCAAGCTACTGAGGGTAGTAACTTGAAACTTTGCGCGGGAGACTTAGCTTATAAGTAATAATAATCTAAAATCTTTGAATTTTAATTGGCAAATTTATAAATTATTAATTTAATAAATTTAATTGATAAATTCATACATTATTTTCTTGTTCTAACTTTCTTTCAGATATAACTCAAGAAGAAGACATAAAATTCATTTTTATATCACATGCGAAAATAAATCCTAGAAAAAATATATCCGAAATTTTCTTAATTAACTCTATGGGTGTACAATCAACCGCTGAAATATTTTTATTTACAGTTAAATTTGAAATGGTTTTTGAATATTTCATTTGCCATCTTGCCCCAGCAAAGTGTGGATGCAAATGGTTTAAGTTTGATATAAAGTATGCTTTACGTTGAATATTTCATGCTGACTTTCCATATCATCATATTGTCCACTTTCCCATGTTTCCAGTTTAATAAATATTGCCATTGATATACATTTTACACTTAAACATGCACTTTAAAAGTTTATAAAATTAATACATGAATTTGATTAATTTTAGAAAAATTGAAATTTATGAATTATTGAAATATGAATTATTAAATGAATTGTTAAATTATGAATTAAATGATGAATTATTAATTATGAAATCTATGTATTATTAAATTCATAACATATTTAAATTAAATTTATAAAAACAAAATTCTGATTTAAAAAACAACTCAAATTTGTCTGAATCCTCTATTGTTGAAAAGCTTTAGCGACCCTCAACGATTCCTTCACGTACCCCCTGGGGCACGCGTACTTCAACATCTTACTTAATAAAAGAAAATGCCTGTGTGTCACTATCAGTCACCAAACTTCCCCCTATCAGTCGCTACAAGTCACTCAGAGCTCGTCCCTAGCTTTAAAATACAAACTTTTTAACTATCCTTATCTCAAAATTTCAAGAAATGCTTTCATTTTATTCGTTTGTAGTTGGAACCTTTTGAAATTACCATTAGTCTTGGATTGGGTCCAAGGTGATTTCATTGTCAGCAGGCAGAGAATGAAGTACGCATCAATGAAGTCATCACAAATTGTTTCGGTGGCTTTTAGGTTACCGACAACAAAGTATTTTCTTTTCTGTTACTTCTGGAAGGGTTGCTTTGTCTCCAACCTCTTCTTGGCACTGGTTATTTTCTAGTGCATGTGCCTTTAATGGTAGGCCAAGAAATGTTACATAATAAAGGAAGAAATCTGTGTGTCGGCCTGTAGTGGGAAAGCTAAGCGTCATACGGCTATAAAATGTGGCAAATTCAGGACCTGAAAAGGGGCACCTCGGTGTTAATTTTTAAATTCGAATACATTTTTTAGTTATTTTATATTTTAGCGTTTTCACACAAATCGGCTTTTCAGCTACCAGAAATATTATCACAGATTTTATCTTGACACCATCGGAAAGACAGAAGAACGTTCTTGCCAAATATGTTGAAGCCAAACCGGTGGGACAATTTCTTTATTCCATTTTTTAAAAAATAGATCAAAATTTGTATTCTTTATGTTGTTTGTTATATATATATATATATATATATATATATATATATATATATATATATATATATATATATATATATAATAGAAGTTTGAAAATCCAATGAACGAAAAGTAAGAAGATGTAACACGATAAACCTAACTTTTTAAAACACCCACAGAATAAAATATAATACAGCAAATCATCAATATAAATATATACATATATATATATATATATATATATATATATATATATATATATATATATATATATATATATATGACAAAATTGCAAAGAAAGAAGAGGCAATTGCCTTCCTATTGCCAACAAAGTTGGCAGAAGAGCGATTGTGAACTCTTCTTAGTCCCGATTATAGCTAGCTACTAGGCTATAGCACACTCTCGGACGCCAGATGAATTAGCAAATGCCTCGAAATGTCGTTATAAAAACAGACATAAGACAAGCATGAAGCCACATGCTTGTCCTATGTACGATTTTATGACGACATTTTGAGGCATTTGTTAATTCATATGCTGGCGTCCGAGAGTGCCTAGTAGCCTATATAATACTTTTCACATTATTAAATTTTTGGTATCATAATTTTTTTCCTTCTGGATATTATATATATATATATATATATATATAATAAAAATACATGAAATTTTAATGATAGATTAGAGATAAATTGTAACTCATATTACTCATAAACACACACACACACACATATATATATGTGATATATATGTATATATATGTATATATATAATAAAAAATATTAAAATCGTAAATCCAATGGTAGAATGGAAGAAGTAACTCATAATACACTATCTTAAAAAAAATTTATGCCTACAGAATACAATGAAATGAAATTCCACAATAAAGAGGAAATTATAATACATATTACAGTTCAGAAAGATAATCAACAAATGTCAATGGAGAGGAATAAAAAAAGTAATACCAAAATAATCAAGCACTAAAGCTTGCACGTGGAAGAGCTCTAGACTTAAGAATAGTTCATTTCGAAAAAATTCTTTATCAAGTCCTAATATTTTAAACGAAATGAACACAAAAAATGCTTGTTTCTGAAACACAACCCAGATTTTATCTATAAACATGTTATTATATATATATATATATATATATATATATGTGTGTGTGTGTGTGTGTATATATGTTTGTTTATGAGTTACAATTTATCAAAAAACTATATTATATATACCGTCGCACAATAAAAACAAAGACTAGTACAATTCTATGATTTCGCTAAAAGTTCTGCATATATTTTGGCATGTTAATAAATTTGCAGTTTTCAATTTATTTTTGACGATTTATTAAGCGAGCTATCTGCATTCATACTAAATTTAGTTATGCATCGTTATATAATCATTTATATCTTTCTTTAATCATTCATTGCATCAACAATTCGCTTTTATATCCGCCTCAAAATCAGTTGCCGAGATTCAGTGTGACGGTCCTTAATGCATTCAATATTTATAAAAGCGGACTTTGTGCAAAAAAGGATACTATGGTGGGGCAGAGATTACCAAAACCTGTGACTTTTCATTCAGCACAACTGTGCATTGAAATGCTGCACAAGAAAGAAATTGAGGCAGAATCTCTGGAGGCATCTAAAGGAAAGTCGTGGAGCGTCCTCAACAAGAACATTTCCGTCATTCCAGAGGGTCCTCGATGAAGAAGTTGCCAGGTTGACTTCTGACTGGTCATGACTATCCCAGGGCTTATCACCATCGAATTGGATTTGCTGCCTTCCCGAATGTGCCATGGGCGCAGTTCATTTGTACTTTATGTGACCTAGAGTAGCCTATGCCGGAAAAACATTTAGACGAATGCCCTACATTAGTGACTTTTAATTCAATCATTGAGAAATACTGAAGAGCTCGCTGTTTAATGGCCTATCGGCCAAACGACCGGCATTTGTAAACAACATATTTATAAAAGGATTAATCATTTAGGTTTATGAAAGTGATGATACAAATGACGTATTCGATATGAATCCAATTCTCCTAACTATACACTTTCATATACCTAACACAGTCTTTTACATTTCAATGAATAGCCAAGAATGAAGAAGCGTATCATTTTGCATAATGCTCAAAATGCGATTTGGAGCCCACAGTCTCAATTTCGTAAATCCTTTCTTGAATATTTTCTAAAATTTTTGATGGATGGGGCATTCAAATGAATTCCATGGGCGCAGTTCATTTTTATTACTTTCCTTATATACATAATGTATAAGGAAAGTATTGTGACGGGGTCGAAAATTCGAATTCAAGTTTTCGACGGGAGAGCACGTTTCAAGCATCCCTGATCACGAATTAAACATTTTTGAGGTGATGTCTGTGTGTGTGTGTGATAGTATGTATGTGTGTGTGTGTGTGTGTGTCAGTCAGTCTGTGGAGACGATATCTCACGAACAAATGCGGCGATTCGAATGAAATTTGGCACAAAAATCACAATCCGTGGATACTGGAAGCCTATTGTTCTTAAACGTAACCGAATGTTCAGAATCCCCCTAAATTTTCGAGTGAAATTTTGAAAAAATCATCAAAAAATCAAAACCTTTAATAAAGTTACGCAAATAGACATTTCTTATGTAATTTTTCCTTAGAAAACGATTGACATAAACTTTAGAACGCTAGCATGAACTGTTCTTGAGATATTACACATTTTGTTAAATAAATTTATCAAAAAATCCCATAAATTAAATGAAATATATTAACTGTTGAGAAACATGCTCACTTTTCATATGTAATATCATGCGCTAAATTGGATGACATCATTCTCGTGGATCTAGCTTGTTTCATTCATGAGAAAAGATACATTAAATAATACTTTTGTATTTGAACGCCAATAATCATTTATATGCTATAAGAATAACTTATTTCTCCGTCTATAACGATTGGCGAGATTTTGGCAATAAATTTGGCGGAATATCGTCAACTTGGCGACTTTTTAAAATGTTGCCAAATTAACGAAAATCTCGCCAAATGGATAAAAATGACGCTAAATCAATGAAAATGACGACTAATTGACGAAAATTCAAAATTTTAGAAAGAAGTATCTACTAGAAGCAAAACCTATATTTTACTGTAAAAGTAGTAGATTCGTTGCATTATATAAGGAAAGTCATGTGTTGGCCACATCAGATTTTTTTTTATATTTTTGTTCTTCTTTTACAGAAATACATCGGCACAGAAATCTGGATTTTGCAAATTCAAATTTGGGATGCATTTTCTCTTTTCGAACATTGCAACGTAATTCAAGTAAATAATCCCTTAAGCAGCCGGAGAGATGTAGCTTGTTGATTAATTGGGTGTAATACAGGAGGGTTAAGTTCAATACCTATACCGGTACAAAGTGTTTTTAAAGCAAATACTCTTCACACAGGATTTAAGACATAAATTGACTATTTAAAGAGAAGTAACTGTGTCTGTCCGTATGGATCTGTCCGTATAAAATATATATCAAATTTTTTAAACGTTTTATTCAAATCGATTTAGGGCATATAAAAAAATTGTCTTATGCTTTAATGATAATTTTATATAATTATATTTTTAAGCTTCTTATTCAAAAGCAATTCATGGGATATATAAAATTTGTCAGATATATTTCTTAAGCGTTCGTTTTATTATACAGTAAAAATCAGAATAATAAAAGTGATCAATTAAATAATAATTAAAAAAATAATTAAAAAATATAAACTGCAATAAATGTAAACTGAACACAAAAAATTGAATCAATTGAGACATTTAAATCGAATTGTTCATAAGATAGTGTGTTATAAATAAATATTCAATGTCTTAAGACCGGTGTATGTTATCGCCTTATAAATGATGTTAAAATGAAAATTTTTATGTAAAATAGCCATTTACGTAACACTTTTCAGCATAAATACATTTTTTAGATCTTCGAAAAAAAATGTTAAAAAAAATTGACAATTTTCGCCTGATCCACCATGCTTATTGAAAATCAATAGGTCTCTAACGTTCATAGACTGAAACAACCGTACCAATTTTGATTTGATTTTTTCAATTTGTTCAAGAAATATCGTCAAACGACTCATATACAACAGACACACAATCATTATTGAATCAAGAAAGATCAATCATGCATAAAGCATAATTGATCTTTCTGAAACATTTTATGAAACACTTTCCAACTGCAATGCAGTTTTATTTAAACATCTCTAAAATGCGATACATTCAGCTGTGATATTTTTAAATTATAACAGTACTAAAATAATTTATATTACTTAAAAACTTAAAACCATAGAGGTAAAAGTACTTTCTAACTCCATGCTTAAAACTTCATCGAAAAAGGCAATGCTATAAAATCGTCTGCTTCTCTATGTAAAATCAATGAATATTTCATTCATGTAGCATATATTCCAGACTTCAAAGCTAAATAATTTTGCGTTAAAAAATTCAGCAATTCTTATACAACTCATCTTACAGCTTGATTTGTTTACATTCTGCATATGTTAAAATTAGGTTTCTTTGTAGAAGTAATCAAAGTTTGACGATCATTTAAATTAAATATTGTAATTGCGTTGGCACAGAATATAGATGCACAGAAAATACACAAAAAAAGCGGTTTTAGGACGAATGTAACACTAAATATAAATTTAAAAGAACTTTAAAAATCACGATTTTGACATTGGGAATAAAAGATGGATGACATATTTTATTTTGAAGTGGGTCAGGTGATCTCTTCATTATATAGATGTAATTATTATTTTAATTTTTATTTAAAAACTACTGAATATATTTTGCTGAAATTTTATTTTTATTTTTTATGGGATAATTTGAATATTTCCTAAAACTTTCGAAGCAATTTGCGAATTTTAATTTTACTTAAAAAATATTTGAAAAACTAGGTCCCATAGGGTTCAATGTATTTCATTTTTTCAACCCACATTTAATCCAAAACTAATTGTGTGATATTATTCACTTACATTCCCCTATGTTCCACAGACCGTCTCAACAATATACTGAAATTTCATTTTGATAAAGTCATTTTTACGGCAGTTATCGTGAGAACAGACAGACAGACGGAATGGCCAAAGTCATAAATCCTTTTCAACTATGTTGTAAAATGTTAAAATGGGTTATTCAAATAAAATGATGCTCAAAACGTGTAGATCTATCCAGGTCAGAGAGTCGCATTTTCCCTCATCGCAATACTTTCAATTTACATATACTATATATAGAAGAGAATGTAATAAAATCCCAAATTTAGATTTCGTAAATTAAGACGTAATAAGACATTTTCTCATTTCATGTAAGGCTTCAGAGTACGTGTACCTTGAGTTACCTAACTGGATTCCCATTTAAATAAATAGCCCTGAGTGAAGAATCGTGTTACTTCGCTTAATGCCCGGAATGTGATTTGGAAGCCGATGAGGCTCAATTTCGGGAATTCTTTCCCGAATGTTTTTTAGTTTTTTTTATGGACGCGGTATTAGAATGGCTGCGAATACAAGCACGCCGATATGATTTTTCTTTACTTTGTATTTGCATTCTGGCTTCATAAAAATATATCGCCTCGGAATTCTAAGGTTGGAAGTTCCGAGTAAACTAAATCATGAAAAGTCTTAGATCAAAGACCGCATGCAGATTTTGCATTGCAGTTGTTTTTTGATTTTTTATTCTACTATCTATCGAGAAATTTATTTTCAACATATGCACACACATCCCCCCACTCCCCTATATATATATATATATATATATATTAATTCTATTAAGTCCATATAATATATATATATATTAATTCTTTAAGTCCATATAATATATATATATATATATACATACAGGGTGTTCGTAAACTATTTTGACAAAATAGGTGGGGTGATAGTACCCATCAAGACGAACAATATTTATTACGGAACCTAGGGTCGCATTCGACTCTGAATGTTAGAAAATAGTAACTTCGATACACGTCTAACAAGCACAAGTCACCACTTCGGACGACATAGCTGTCGTGCCGGAGAAGTATCACAACTCCAGAACATCACCGTAAAGCATGTACTATATGCAAATTTCCAGTGACAAGAAACAATAGTGACAGCTGCAGCTGATTGGATGTAGTGGACCTGTGGCTTGACCTCCGTTCTCACCGGACTTCAACCCACTGGACTTCTTCTTCTGGTAGCACATGAAATCATTAGTGTACGAGACGTATGTGGACTCCATAGAAAATCTCGTCGCGAGTATCGTTGTTGCAGTGGACAGGATAAACACGACACCAGGTGTCTTCTAGAGGGCGCGCCAGTCGCTCAATCGCCGATGTGTGTGAATTGTGCAACGGCACCCTTGGCCGTCACTTTGAGCATCTATTTTGAGCCTTTCTCTGATGTAAATGAATGGGATTGTGCAACTTATGATTACGTTAATTCTCCTTATTTTATCCTTATAAAGTTATTATCCTTATAAAGTTCAACTTTAACTCTACGCTTTTCTGACACTGAGAGTGGAATGCGGCCCTAGGTTCCATAGTAAATATTGTTCGTCTTGATGGGTACTATCACCTATTTTATTTTGTTAAGACAGTTTACGAACACCCTGTATATGGATTGGGGAAAAGAGGATATTTAACACCTATTTAGTACCTGTTTCATTTATAATGAAATTTTTCTCCAGTCTATTGTTGGGTCTATTTTAATTTCACATATGTTCTTAAGACCATTTTCATTTCACATTTGCTCTACAGACAATTTTCAATAAAAGATAAGTAACCGATATTTTTTTAAAATACAAGTAAATAAAATTCTTAAAATGTACATTATATATATATATATATATATATATATATATATACAGGGTGTCCCAAAAACATTGACCTCGGCTTCTATTCCTTAAATATTGATCTTATACATATATAATAAATTACAAAGTTGCTTAAAAAAAGGTACAGAATTTTATGAAATCGATAAAAATTTTCAGGGAATTAAATTTGAACAAATGCAAAATTTAAATTTTTATACGGTCCCCGTACAAAAACATTTCCAATGAGTAAAATGTGTCCCATACACTAATAAGGTGATGTACAAAATTTCAGCATTTTATCATAAAAAGTCGCAGAGATATGTTTAAACAAAATTGTTGAGGGATTAATCACACATTAAAATGTAAATGTTTACAGCAAGAGTGCAAATGACGCAACGCAGAAATGCATCATAGGCAAATAATATCTGCCTCTTATCTTTAATGGATCTTTGGCATGGATGGAAAACATTTTGAAGAAGCTTTGTAATCTTTGTGTAACGTTATTATTTCTACATAGTGTAGATATTTTTGTACCAATAAATAGCGAAATTATTATTTATTTATGTAATCGTTGTTTTCTTTCGTAATTTGTGTATGACCACTGAAACTCGATCTGCCGACATGATTTTTCTCCTCTTAGACCCATATCGATGCATCGAAAAGTGGTTTAAGTCAGCATTTTTGTCTTTTCATATCTCTGGGACTTTTTATGATGAAATGCTGAAATTTTGTACATCACCTTATTAGTGTATGGAGCACATTTTACTCATTGGAAATGCTTTTGTATGGGTGCTGTATAAAAATTTAAATTTTGTATTTTTCAAATTTAATTCCTTTGAAAATTTTAATCGATTTCATAAGATTCTGTACCTTTTTTTACGCAACTTTGCAATTTATTATATATGTTTAAGATCAATATTTAAGGAATAAAAGCCGAGGTCAATGTTTTTGCGACACCCTGTATATATATATATATAATTAAACTGGAACTTGAAGATGAACTGTAAATGACCTAAAACTAATTAAAAATTTCAATGAATACTAGTATAAGAAATCAATGGAACGCAAATCAGTAGGATATAAATTAGTAAGGCAAAGAATTGGAAAATCACCAGGTAGTGCATACAAATCTTTCACCTCTCTAAAACATAGTTCTTTTCATTAAATAACCTTGTTACATTTTACCAAAAGGATATTTTGTAAAATGTAACAAGCACCCCAACATAAATATATAAGATATATATATATATATATATATATATATATATATATCATATATATATATATATATATATATAAGATATATATATATATATAAGATATATATATATATATATATATGTAATTTGTTATCTACTCATTTTCGCATTATCTCTGTCTAAACATACTACTCTGAATGGAATTTCAGAAATGTTCGTCTGATGTCATTTGTATGTATCGGATTTCCTCTGAACATTAATATTCAAGCACCCACCTTGGACGGAAAGCGCTTTCTTTCCTTTCCTTCTCCGGATTCGCTGTTCCCGGTTTTCCTGTCGGATCTATTTTATTCATCTCCGTTACAGTTATGGATTTAATGTCCGGACTGACACGGGAACTTGATTTATGGTCTTGGAACAGTCCATTCCTTATTGCAGGAGTGGAAGGTGTGTGGATAGGAATCGGATGGCATGAAAGTATTTTCCGACAAAAGAAATTTTATAGGGTGAATTTGATGGGGAATAAAACTTAAGTTTTCTGAACTTTTCCGAACATTTTGCATATGGCAGCCTCAAAAAGCTGATCGTATTTGTACTCGATCAGAGTTGAAAGATAAAATTTATATCTGATCTGGAAATCATTCTTTTCTCTCACTATAGAGGAAGTATCATTCATCCAGATTTTAAACAAAAAAGCATATTTTCAGGTCCTTAAATCAAAATACGTTGTCAAAGTCCTTTCACCTGGCAGAACACCCAGTGTGATTTGGCTATAGAATGCAAAAGTAAAATAACATATAGTAGAAATTGTAATTAGTGGCGTAAAATCTTTATCATTACCCACATAAAATATAGATATATGTGGGGGGTGGGGGCGCAGATTCCCGATGGTGGGGGATAGGTTAGAACTCGGAACCTTTCGATTATTGATCCCGCGCTATGCTATCAGCTCCAAACGAATTCTCCAGCGCCGAGGAAATAGCCGGCGAGTCTTTCGTAGCGATGAGTAACGTAATGCTGCCCCCTCACACTCCCCTTCCTGACGAGACGCTCGGTCGAATTTCAGTGAGGAAGGTGGTCAGCCAGAAGACCTGCATCGCGTCCCCAAGCTGAAACTCAGTCGGTGAGCAGAAATAGCCGGGAGGCGAGTCGTACCTCATTGCGACGTCAGTTGTGGTCAACCCGCCACGTCAGTTGTGGTCAACCAGGAGACGAGATGTCAACTGTAGTGCTACCATCTTGTGCACGGGTCACCATTGTGTGTGTAGGGGGGGGGGCTCAGATCCCCGATGGTGGGAGTTAGGTTCGAACTCAGAACCGTTAGATTACTGATCCCTCGCTATGCCATCAGCTCCAAAAGAATTCTTCAGAGCCGAGAGAATAGCCGACGAGTATTTCGTAGTGATGTGTGATGCAATGCTGCTCCCTCATATCTAAGACAGAAACACACTTAAAAGTGAAAGTAAGAAAATGAGAAGTGAAAACCTGAAAACAGTATTTCAGTGACCATGGACGCTCCCAATGATATATATATATATATATATATATATATATTAGTATAGTCCCAAAACCAAACAAAATAATCCAATTGATTACGAGATAACAAATCAAGGGATTTCAAGTCAGCAAAATGAAAATAAGACGGATAAATAGGAAAACAACTGTATGGTAAAAACTAATTAAAAAAAAATAAAATGAATAACAATGGATAAAATATAATGAAATTGTAAAGTCGTTAAGACGATTAAACAAAGTAGCTTAGTATTTTTAAATAATTTTCACTCTTTCACTACTTTTAAAATTTGGGTTTTATATATATATATATATACATTACCCGATACAGAAAATACCACACCATGAAAGAGCGAATAGAGTGTGATGATAAAGGAGACAAAGATGACATGTATAAATAAGTGATGTCAATTCGATAAGGCTAATGCAATACATTAATGGCATAGGCAGAGTGATCAGTAGACAGTAGGACCACATCTTGCGGCGGTACAAACAGGAACTCTTCGAGAAACAGATGCAAGGAGTATGCGAATAGTTTCCTGAGGTATGGATGATCATATGCCTCCAACCATCTTCACAGGTCCTCCTCTGTTTGAGGCGGGGGCTGGGTAGTCAAACAACGGACAATCACGGCCCATATACATGCTCGACAGGTGAGAGATCTGGAAACAGCGGAGGCCAAGGAAGTAGCTGGATACCTTGCGAGGCTTATCTGCTGATGGTTGCGGTATGCCGTCACGTTTTATCTTTCTGAAAAACAGCATTTTGCAACCGTTGAAGGTAGGAAAGTACAACCGGCCGCAGCATCTCATCCACATGTCGTCATTGTGCCTCTCATACAAACCAGAGGTAATCGGCTATCGAAGCCGATGACAGCCCAAACCATGACGCCGCGTTGTCGAGCAGTATGGCGTTCAACAATCGTAGTAGGATAGGATATGTTTGCACGTCGCCTCCAGACTTTCAGACGACGACTGTCATTCGACAAACAGAATCGAGACCCTTCACTGAACGATACCCTGTTCCATTCAGTCGACCAATAGGCTTGGGCCCGACACCATTACGATCTCTCACGTTGGTGTCTTGCCGTCAATCGCAGTCTTCTTGAAGGACGGTTTGAATGCAAGCCGCTTTCGGCCAATTGTCGAGAAACTGTTTTCGCTGATATTGGAACATCCAATGTATCCTGAAAATTCTGCAGAATGTTGACAGTCGTCCTTTGTGGCGCCGCCACCGCATGCCGTCCTTCTTCAATCCATCTTCACCAATTCCTTTGCACAGTGGACGCATCTACTCGTGTTTCAGCGGTGATACGCCTGTACGACCACCCAGTCCTTCGTAGACTTAAAATGAATCCCCCTCACACGACGGTCCAAATGCTGAAACGGACTTAGGCGTCGTCATCCAGGCATCTCTTCAACAACGTGTTTTCCGAAACGAAAAACAGCTCGGAAAACTTGTTTCCGTAAGTTTGGTCGTATAATTTGCATAATTATACGACCAAAGCTTTATAGTGTTGCATTTTCGATGTCGGGTAGTGTATATATGTCGAGTAGTGTATATAAGTAGAAATAATGCTTTTAGGTTTATCGATAAAAAAAATAAAAGAAGAAAACGCACTAATGTGAGATACACCACCCGCACGGCGTATTTCATCTGAGACTTCCATAATTTAGTTTACTCGAATCTTTTCTTCTTTTACAAAGCTGAGATTTCCGAGGCGATATATTTTTATGAAACCAAAATGCAAATATACAAAGAAGAGAAAAATATGAAATCGAAATGCTTTTATTTCGTAGTCGTTCTCATATCGCATCCATCAAAATAACTGAAAATTATTCTGAAAAGAATTCCGGAAATTGAGCCTCGATGCTTTCCAAATCACATTTCGACCAATAATTGAACAACACGTTTTTACACTTAGGATTATTTATTTAAATGTGAGGCTGGTTGGGTAAGTATGTGCTGAAATAGATTGTACTTATATCCTAATTTATGAAATCTAAATTGGGAATTTCATCTTTAGGATGTACTCAAATATAAACATGCATATACACTGCAGGCCATTAAAATTGCAACACCATGAAGACGGCATGCAACAAACGTCAAATTTGCATAAAAGATACTACATGCTGGGATATGCAAATGATTAGCATTGCAACGCATGTGTGCACAAAGCAGGTATGAGTAAAGCCATCTACATTCTGTATAAAAGGGAAGATTGTACAGCCGGTTTCTCATTCGGAAATCGTATTTGAATGTTGTTTGTTTGTGTGAAGGTCGTGTTATGCCTCGTGTAAGAAGGAAAAATTCTTATCAGCACATGTCGAAATTCGACCGCGGCAGGATCATGTCCTATCGGGACTGCGGTTTATCGTTCCGCGACATTGCTGCTCGCGTTAGTCGGGATCCCATGACTATCTGGCTAATATATGGAATCGGTGGGTCCAGGAGGGTCATACTGAACGCATTCTAAATTCATGAATACTGAAAAACTGATTTATAATGACATATGGAGGGACTGTAGCATTGCGTCACTCACTGCTACGAAAGGCATCCCCGATTATTCTCTCGGTCTCGAAGAAATCTTTTGGGCTTGACGGCATAGCGTAGGATCAGCAATCTAAAGATTTCGAGCTGCGGCCTCCCACAGACATAAGAAAGTTTACTATGTCTATTATAAAAAAAATTAAGAAACATTTAGAGATCAATTACATAAAGAAGTTAACTGAAGTTTGTCTCGACTAAATTTTTTCATACCAGAATCCATTTTTAAGTAGCTTGTAAGTTTCTTTTTTTTAAGAATATTTTTTTTCTTGAAATATCGGTGTCGTTGATCCAAATGATTACAATTATAGCGTTTTCTAATCTTTACATTAAAGGGCTTGAAAAAATATTTCGATATGGTACCACACTTGAAAATGTCCCCCCCCCCCCCCCGGAAGGGGTTGGGTAACTCGCGCCTCCTCCCCTGCCATGTATCGCCGTTATTTTCCCCAACAATGATTGAAACTACTAAGTATCGTTATCATTGTGCCATAAATAAACCTTTTTATGCATGATTACGCCAAATTTTGTCCTATGTTACTATGAAAAGAAAAACATTTCGCTTATAAGTTTTCGCTCGAATTAAAAAAAAATCTGTCTGTTTCTGGATTTTTGGTAACAAAGCCGGGTATAAAGTTTTGTGAAAATCAGTTAATATTTGTGGCGGCTATCGTGCACACAAGAAATCGATCCACAGACAGACAGACGGACATCACTCCAAAAAATGGGCAAAACGTCTCCAGGCGGTCCTAAAACATATATTGGCATTAAAATCTCCAATTCGAAAATTATCGCGAAAACAGTACTTTTCCTATACTATATTACATAAGCATGAGAAAGCAAAAATAGTTATAAATGCTGAGATAAAAAATTCGTCTGATAAAAACGCATTTTCGAAGTTGTTTGAATGTGCATATTTGCTCAATAATTTGAATTAAAACTGTTCCCTTTATTATTGGTGATAATTTTTAAGCAAATTTCTGCGAATTTTGTAGGTTAAGGAATGTTTACTTCCTCATGCTATGTAATATAGCATAGAGAAAGTATTATTTTCACGAAGCTTTTCGAATTCGAGATTTTGATGCCAATATGTGTTTTAAGACCTCCATTACACGTTTTGGCTATTTTTGGAGCGATGTCTGCGGACGATTTCTTGTGTAAAACGATAGCGCCCACAAATTATAATGGATTTTCAAGAAACTTTATATCTTGCTTTGTTATAAAAAAAACCCTAGAACTGGGTAGTTTTCTTTTTAAATGCCAGTGAAAACTTCGAAATTGATTCTAAATTTTAAATTTTTATGGCAGTATAGGACAAAATTTGACATGATCAGGCATGAAAGGATTTATTTATGGTTCAATGAACACTAGTCATAATAGTTTCAATCATTGTTGTGAAAAATAGCCGTGACACACTTTTTTTTGTTCATGTTGTTATTTGCCCAAATTACCTGCCTGGGGGTACATTGTTAAGTATGGTATCAATTGAAATCTGTTTTCAAACCCTTTAAAGTGAAGGAAAACACGCTATGATTGTAATTATTTCGACCCACAATACCGATTTTTCAAATTTTTCGTTTAAAATTTGAAAAAATAAACAATGAACCGAACTACTAAGAAATGGATTCTGGTATGAGAAAGTCGAGTGGAGCCACACTTCAGTTAATTTTTTTTTAAAGTACCACTCATATAGTTCTTATGCTATTGTATCTAACGTTTCTTCAAACAGAACTGTTACCTATTCGTTTTTAAAGGATCCTTTCTGTATAGAATTTCAGGAGCATTCATCTGATGCCATTTGAATGCATCTGATTTCCTTCAGACATTAATATTCAACTACCCACCTCGAACAGAAAGCTCTTTCATTTTTTTCTGTTTTCTTTTTCGGGATTCGCTGTTCCCGGTTTTCCTGTCCGTCTCATTTTATTCATCTCCGTTACAGTTATGGATTTAATGTCCGGACTGACATGGAAACTTGATTTATGGTCTTGGATCAGTCCATTCCGTAAGTAAGAGGTTACAGGAAGTAGGAGTGTGGATGTGAATTGGATTGTAAGGATTTTTTTTTTAATTTAAAGAAATATAGGTTATTGATTTTAGTTTATAAATATTTTCCGACGAAAAAAAATTACTATGCAGAAAAATGTATTTTTCAGTGTTTACCTTTTCTGTATTTACTGCACATGATTTTTTTTTTATGTTTGGTAAAAGAGAGATATATTGAGGATTTTCAGCTGAATTTTTATATATTTTGATATTATTAAATGTTTATTGTACTAGATTAAAACGAAGAGTTTGGTACCAAAATTATGTAAATATATTAAAAATTAAAACTGCTAGCATTGCTAGATCAAATTTTGCAAAAAAAAAGTGTAATGTTTTTATTAAAAAAATCAAAATTATTTTATAACAAGAAAGATCAATCGTGCATAAAGCATTGATTATGAAACACTTTCCAACTGAAATGCAGTTTTATTTAAACATCTCTAATATGCTATACATTCAGCAGTGGTATTTTTAAAATTATCACGATACTACAATAATTTATTATGTTTGAAAACTTCATCGAAAACAAATGAACTTTATTCAAATAACGTCATCGAAATATAAATCGCTTGGGTCTCTATGTAAAAACAGTGAATATTTCATTCATAAACTTTTTTCATTCCTTTAATTCAGCAGCGATATTTTTAAAATTATCACAATACTACAATAATTTATTTTACTTAAAAACGTAAAACAATGGAGGTATAATTACTTTCTATCTTCATGTTTAAAACTTCATCAAAAAAGCAATAATATGGAATAGTCTGCTTCTCTATGTAAAATCAATGAATGTTTCATTCATATCACCTATATTCCAGACTCCAGAGCTATATAATTTTGCGTTAAAGAAATTCAGCAATTCTTTATGCAATCATCATCTGCAATCATCATCATATATAACTCATCTTACAACTTAATGTGTTTACATTCTCCATACGTGAAAGTTAGGCTTAGTTGTAGAAATGATCAAAGTTTGATGGTCATTTAAACTCCAAAATATTGTACGTTGGCGCAGTATATACATAGATGCACACAAAAAAAATAAAAATGTTTTAGGGCGGATGCAACACTAAATATAAATTAAAATTAAATTTAAAAATCACGATTTTGACGCAAGATGGATGCCATATTTTATTTTGAAGTGAATTCGGTGATCTTTTCATATAATATGGGTGTAATTAATATTTTAATTTTATTTAAAAAACTACCGAACATATTTTGCTGAAAATTTTTTTATATATTTTATGGGATAATCTGAATATTTTTTTTAATTTTCGAAGCAATTTGTGAATTTTAAATTCGCTTTAAAATGTTTGAATTATTAGGTCCCATAGGGTTCAATGTATTTTATTTTTTCAACCCGGGCTCAATCCAAAACTAATTGGGTGATATTATTCATTTACATTCCCATATGTCCCACAAACCGTCTCAACAACATACTAACATTACATTTTGATAAAGTCATTTTTACGGCAGTTATCGTGCGAACGGACAGTCAGACAGGCAGACAGAATTAACAAAGTTATAGACACAACTATGTTGTAAAGTGTTAAAAATAGCACCTTTGTATCATTTCTCAAATGTATTTACGTTACCATATCAAATTATAAGAATATAGATACAATATGAAAGGAAAAACACTTGGGTTTTTCGCCCACCGTAAAACTTTTTTTTAATTAAAATTTATTCTAAGATGGTTTTCTTCAGAGCATTCTTATTCTCTAAAAAAAAGTGTACTTTCTACTAAAAGATTATCTAATGAAAAAATAAGGACATTTTCTGGTACGTATGTTTTAGAATATTGCAACTGTGAAAATGAAAATCAGTTTAAGAAAATTTTAGAGAATATTTTGACAATTTTTATGGATTTCTATAAATGAAATCTGTGGGCAGCATACAACACTCCCCACAAACTTTTTTTCATAATTCATTAAATTGAATTTAATTGCACAAAATAACACTGATAATTATTTGAAATTACACTGAATTTGCACTTTTAATTTAATTTCAGTTTTCATTTCGTAATGAACGTATTTCCAAAGATGGCGTAGAAAAAACTAAATGCGAAACAACTAAACTATCTCGAGAACGGCTAATCCTAGAGAAACGGAGGTTGGTCTAATTCTTTGCATCGTCAAAGTTACGTATAAAACAAGCATTTAATGGATACATTTGAACATAGGTAGTCTTTTATTTTGGATTTTGATGATTCTTACGGGCCATTTAGAAAAAAATATAGGTTCCGTTTTCCCGAATCGTACCAAAATCTAATCAGCAGCAGGTTAACCCACAAGTAACCTACCTATAAAATGTTGTGAAATTTGGTCCATTAGTTTTTGAGTTAGAGTGGATACACACATTGCACAGACACACACACACAGACGTCACGCTAAAAATAGTCTTTTCGTATTCTAGAGGTCCCAAAACATGTAGATCCGTCGAAAACTCGAGTCGCTATTTTCAATACAACTCCAATATTTTCCCTATACATTACCATGCATTGTAGGGAAAGTAAAATGAAATATATATATTTCACAGAATTACTAACAACGCAGTTTCAATGTTCCGTTTTGTTCATATTTTTCTTTGAAACGGTCTGCTTCTGAATAGAGCATGGGCATGAGCGTAAATAAACAACCTGCGCAGTAGAATGAGCAGAAACGTAAGGAAACAAAAGTGTATTTTTTTTTACCATGGCGTGTAATGGTAAACGACGATGAAGGCAAATAAAAATTTAAACTAAACCCATTAAACGTCGAAATTTATCTTTGTGATGGAAATAAATTATTTAAAATACTTGAATAACAATTTTTATGTAAGATTTCATTTGCTAAAGTGCCCTTGAAATGATTTTAAGTGAATTTACACTACCACTCATTTTTACCGTTGTCACTAACTAGCATTATAAAGATGTATATATATACATTGACTAGCAAATTCTGCAGTGTATAAGCGAGCGAGAAGGAACAGTTACATAGCGATGTTTCTTAAAAAAAACTCGTCTATATATTTTAATAAAAGTGAATATTTTATTTTCCAGCTAATTAAAAATATCCATCAAAGAAGATACATTTAGATATAATCGTTTAACTTCTAATTTTAGTGGGATATAAGTTTCTAAAGCAACCGTTTTTAATACAGAAATAATGCAAATTTCCATACTGAAAAGCAAACGAGTATTACTTTCCTTGCAATACATGGTAATGTATAGGGAAAGTATTGGAATCATGTCGAAAATCGCAACTCAAGTTTTCGACGGATCTACACGTTTTGAGACCACTAGAATACGAAAAGACTATTTTTAGCGTGACGTCTGTGTGTGTGTGTCTGTCTGTGTGTCTGTGCAATGTATGTATCCACTCCAACTCAAAAACCAATGGACCGAATTTTATAAAATTTAGTAGATAACTCACTTGGATATGACCCTGGCGCTGATAAGTTTTTGGTACGATTCGTATAAACAGAATCCGCCCTTTTTTGCGAAATGGCCAGTAAAAATTTCATTTATCCGCTCTAGCTAAAATACTAATTGATCACAAAATTTGGTAGATAAGTAGTTACTTGTTGGATATTCGGGTGCTGATTAGAATTTGGTATGATTTGGAAAAGAACAACCCGCTTTTTTGTACGAAATGACCCGCCAAAATCGTCAAAATAAAGAATAAAGACTAAATAGTGTATGCCGAAATGTATCAATTAAATTCTTATTATATACGCAATTTTTGAAGAGGAAAATAATGTAACACACTCCATTATACTTTAGGACTAACCGTTCTCAAAATATTTCAGATTTCTTGCATTTTTGTTACGCCGATTTCGAAAAAATGTCCAATTACCAAATAGAAACAAAAATTGAATTAGAAATGCCAATTTAGTGTTATTTGGTTCAATTAAACCCAATCTAATGAATTATTAAAGAAATAAAGAAAATATGAATTTGAGTCTGCAGGGAAAGTCATGTGCTGCCCACATCAGATTTTTTTTGTTTTGGAAACGTAAGGGGGAAAATGATCCGAGTGACATCACGTGCTCATGCTCTATGGAATTTAAGAAACGGCCGCCTAATACCATTTGTATGCATCGCTCATCTTCTCCGGACGTTGATATTACCGGCCCCCTCCTCCCACTCCTCTTGGACAGGAAGCTCTTTCTTTTTCTTTTCCGGATTCGCTGTTCCCGGTTCTCCGGTCCGATCCGTTTAATTGATCTCCGCTACAGCTATGGATTTAATGTTGGACTGACGCGTGATTTGATTCATGATCCTGTAACAGCTCGTTCTGGGATATACACTCAGAGGCCAAATTATGATCACTACAAAATTATTGCTGCTGATGCGAACTGTACTTTAAGAGGCCACCTGAGATGGTCTTCGATTCAGATTTCATATAATTTGATGCAACTGTCTCCCTTCTATGTTGAACGGAAGAAATGTCTTCTTTGAGCATCCAACACAGGGCCGTTGCAAGAGATGAAATTGAGGAGCGGCTGGAGTGAAATTCAAGGGGGGCTCAACAGTCTTAAAGGAGGGGCTCACGAAAAACTCAGCTAATCATTAGCATTTATATATCATAATTGTTACTATTATATATTTCAATTCATATGAATTATTAACAAATAATGACATATTACTTTCCTTATATACATAATGTATAAGGAAAGTATTGTGACGGGGTCGAAAATTCGAATTCGAGTTTTCGACGGGGGAGCACGTTTCAAGCATCCCTGATCACGAATCAAACATTTTGAGGTAATGTATGTGTGTGTGTGTGTCAGTCAGTGAGGTTATGGAGACGATATCTCACGAACGAATGAAATTCGAATGAAATTATGTAGAAAAATCACGATCCGTGAATACTGGAAGCCTATTGTTTTTAGACACAATCGACTGTTCAGAACCCCTCTAAATACTCGAGTGAAATTTTGAAAAAATCATCAAAAAATCAAAACCTTTAATAAAGTTACGCAAATAGATATTTCTTATGTAATTTTTCCTTAGAAAACGATTGACATAAACTGTAGAACGCTAGCATGAACCGTTCTCGAGATATTGCACAATTTTCAAATAAATTTATCAAAAAATCCCATAAATTAAAAAATATATTAACTGTTGAGGAACATGTTCACTTTTCATATGTAATATCATACGATAAATTGGGTGACATCATTCTCGTGGGTCTAGCTCGTTCCATTCATGAGAAAATATACTTTGAGTAATATTTTTCTATTTGAACGCCAATAGTAATTTATCTGCTATAAGAATAACTTATTTCTCCATCCATAACGATTGGCGAGGTTTTGGCGACGAATTTGGCGGAATGTCGTCAACTTGGCGACTTTTATATGTTGCCAAATTAACGAAAATCTCGGATAAAAATGACTCTAAATCAATGAAAATGACGACTAATTGACGAAAATTCAATATCTTGTAAAGAATATAAGTATCTACTATAAGAATAACCTATTTTTTTGCTGTAAAAGTAGTACATCCATTGCATTATATAAGGAAAGTCATGTGCTGCCCTCATCAGATTTTTTATATTTGTAAGCGAAGAGCTGATTATTAATATCCATATAGCTACTATACATCCATATTAATATATAATTATTACAATTGATTTTAATATAGTAACTAATAATAAGGCTTTTAATAATTTGTAGAAACATTCTGAAAGTTAATACAAGTTCATGCTTAATATTAACTTTTACCTACCTATCAGTTGATTTTTACTCTATAATGTATAACAGTGAACCCAACAATAATACAAAAGAATCCTAAATACTGTCATAATTTTAAAAATATTTTTAAATTCTATATGTAAATAAATGGATCATTTAGATAATCACAAATTCAGCTAAATTGAAAAATCTTTAGAACGAAGTAATTTATAAAAAAATCTCAAAGAAATTTTTTATACAAAGTTTGAATAACATTTTACATGAAATTTAATATTACTACTAATATTTTAATATTTTTATCAGGGGGGGGGGGGGCTGAGTATACCTCTTGGGGGAGAACTGAGCCCTCTCTGGCCTCTGCCTGGTTACGGCCCTGATCCAATAGCCGTTGACGACTACATGCCTTTCTTTTGAACCCGATTTTATGTCTGATGGGTCAACCTCTGTAAATTTTTATAACTGCTATTGTCGAACTTCTCAAGTACACCCAATTTGCTAATATTCGCACCACTGATTCCAATTTATTCGATGTATGTTAGATTGCATTTTTTGCTCATTATTTCTTGAGCAATATACTTCTTTAGTCTTTGCATACCTTCCTATAGTTTCCCATTTTACCGATTCATCGATTTAACGCCAGCAATAGGTGCAGGAAGGATAGTTAAAATATTCTGAATACTTATAAAATATCCTGGATACTTATAAATATCCTGGATACTTATAAATATCCTGGATACTTAAAATATCCTATATACTTATAAAATATCCTGGATACTTATAAAATATCCTGGATACTTCTAAAATATCCTGGATACTTAAAATATCCTGAATACTTCCAAAATATCCTGGATACTTAAAATATCCTGAATACTTACAAAATATGCTGATACCTAAAGTATCTTACGTAAAATATCCTGATGATCACATTAAATGGGCTAATCTGTGTATGAATTTACATTGTAATCCTAAAACATGAAATTACTTAATTTAACAATTTACTTTGTGTCTTGAAATTATATTTATATTTTTCTTTTTTTAGGTAAGTTCTATGATTTCATATTTTCCAAAGAAGAGTTGGATTTATATATACCTTAAGTAGGTAAGAATTTCGAATGTAATAATACACATGAAATGCTATGCATAATTTATGTACTAAGTTCGGTGTACTACAATTACAATACTATTGTAATTAAGAGAGATGCAATAATTACTATAAAACAGTAAAAAACAGATGTGAATAATGGAATTTGTTATTGAGCAGCATAGGACAAAACAGATTATTTGACTCGCAAAACAATCAATAATAAATTATTTTACTCACAGGTACTCTTGCAAATTTTTAAGCCTATTTTGTAACAAAATGTTTGAATTTTCGGCATTAAGAATTATAATGTAAAAGATAAAATTCTAATAATTTTTCTAAGTGATATAATTCTTGAACTAAAATATTGATTTTAATGACACTTTTTTCAGGCGATAACAAAGTCTAGAAAATATCCCTATATAAGTTTTATCGACTTATACAATGACAAGAAAGCTCAATCATATATAAAGCATTGATTATGAAACACTTTTCCAACAGCAAAGCAATTTTATTTAAACATCTCTAAAATGCGAAACATTCAGAGGTGATATTTTTTAAATTATCACAGTGCTACAATAATTTATTTTACTTAACTTAAAACCATGGAGGTACTTTCTAACTTCCATGCTTAAAACTTCATCAAAAATATCTACTATAAAATCGTCTGCTTCTCCATGTAAAATCAATGAATATTTTATTCACATCAGTTCTATTCTAGACTTCAGAGCTAAATAATTTTGTGTTAAAAAATTCAGCAATTCTTGTACATGATCATCTTACAGCTTGATTTGTTTACATTCGGCATACGTTAAAATTAGGCTTCGTTGTAGAAATAATCAAAGTTTGATGATCATTTAAACTCAAAAATATTATAATTGAATTGGCGCAGAATGTAAATGCACAGAAAATACGCAAAAATAAAGCGGCTTTAGAACGGATGCAACACCAAATATAAATTTGAAAGAACTTTAAAAATCGCAATCTTTACATTGGGTAACAAAGATGGATCCCATATTTTATTTTGAAGTGGGTCACGTGATCTCTTTATACAATACGGGTGTAATTATTATTTTAATTTTTATTTAAAAACTACCATATTTTACTGCAAACATATTTTACTGCAAATTTTTTATAGATTTTATGGGATAATATGAATTTTTTTTTTGGCATTTTCAAAGCAATTTATGAATCTTAACTTCGCTTAAAAAATGTTTGAAAAATTAGATTTCATAGGGTTCAATGTATTTTACTTTTTCAACCCGGGTTCAACTCGAAACTAATTGGGTGGGTGATATTATTTATTTAAATTCCCATACGTCCCACAGACCGTCTGAACAGCATACTAAAGTTTAAATTTGATAAAGTCATTTTTACGGCAGTTATCGTGCGAATAGACTGACAGACAGACAGAATGAACAAAGCCATAAAAACTTTTCAATTATGTTGAAAAGTGTTAAAAATAGAAAAATATTTTTGTTGATCTATCGTACCGCTTACAACTTGAAAATGGCCCTATCAATTTGCATACTTTTGTTATTAGTATGTTAAGCGCAATTGTGAGCATTTTTTATTATAAAAAGTTAAAGATTTTGTAGTGCTTTAAAATATAGAACGAAAAATAAAAATCTGATGTCGGCTGCATATGACTATATCCACGTTCTCTTTATTTTAATTAACTTTAATTCACTCTTAATTCAATTTTCGTCTACATTTGGTAACTGGGCTTATTTTCAAAGGTGGCGTTGAGAAAATACGAAAAAACTAAAATATCTCGAGGACGGCTAGTCCTGGTGTAATGGGGTTGGTCTTATTTTTTTCTTCGTTAAAAATTTAAAAATTACGTATAAAACAAGCATTTAATGAATATATTTGAGCATACGTAGTTTGTTATTTTAGATTTTGACGATTTTTGCGGGCTATTTTGCAAAAAAAAAAAAAAAAAAAAAAGGCAGGCTATTTTCTTCCGAATCATACCAAAACTAAATCAGCACCAGGATAACCCACAAGCGACTTATCTACCGAATTTTGTGAAATTCGGTCCATTAGTTTTCAGCTAGAGTGGATACAGACAATTTTTGCTGGCCATTTCGCAAAAGAAGGCGGGTTCTTTTAACCTGAATCGTACCCGAAATTAATCAGCACCAGATTCGCCCGCAAGGGACTTACCTACCAAATATTTATGAAATTCGGTCAATTAGTTTTTCAGTTAGAGTGGATACAAAATCTGCACAGACAGACGGACAGATACACACACAGACACACACACAGACGTCACGTTAAAAATAGTGTTTTCGTATTCTAGAGGTCTCGAAACGTGTAGATCCGTTGAAAACCCGAGTTGTGATTTTCGGTATGATTCCAATACTTTCCCTATACATTACCATGTATTGCAGGAAAAGTAAAAAGACTCTTTTAAGTGAAATTTAAAAGACTACATGATCGATGTTGATGTAATTTTTCTCTGCTAATGGGATTTAGTCCAGGATGTTGCAAAGTTCACTTTGACAATAAGAGCTTGCAATTTCGACCCAGTAGTTCAGCGGTAGAGCGTTGGCTGGATGGTTTGAAAATCCAGGGTTCGATTCCCGGTTGGAGCAGTAAAGTATTTTGCAATGGCGCCCGAACAAATCAACCCTGTAGATTAATGCAAAGATATCGGAGGTCTTCTTCTTCTTTGACCCAGACCGTCCGACCTACCAGAAAGGTGTAAGGTATCTGTTTGGACGGCCGGGAAGTGCCACCCAATTTAGACCGGAACCCAGTGGGGGAGGCATCCACAGGGACCGTACCCTCCTTCCCCTACCACCAACCTCTCGGAAGGACTTACGGACCCACATGTTTAATGTGATCGTACTCCGCGTGAACACTGCGGCAGTTTGGGCAACTGCGGGAATCGAACCCGGGACTACCGAGTGCAGCCTCCGCGCGCTAACGACAGGGCTACCGCGCCCACGTATCGGAGGTCTGATAGTGATCCTGGTACGACTAGTAGGGATTCATTGGACTCTGGAAGATTGAGCGCCGATTTCAAATTGAGAGGATGACGACCACACCGGATACTAACCTGGGTAATATTAGCAGGATGTGGTCAGTCAGATTGTCAGTTTCCCGCCAATCTGACATTAGAGGGTGGAGAATGCAGAGTCCACTTTGACAAAAAGAGCTTGCAATTTCGTCCCAGTAGCTCAACGGTAGAGCGTCGGTTGACCAGTTCGGAGATCCAGGGTTCGATTCCTGGTTGGGACAGCAAGATTCTTTACAATGTCTTTTGATACAGAAAACGACATTTGAGGTGATCGCCCCTCATCCCACCACCTCCCTTTGGAGCCTAAAAGCATATATTACTGCAGTGCTCTAATTTACATGGTGTTTACCACAGTGATTATTAGATCGTTTATATTTTAGTTTTCGCTCTTTTTATCGCGACCTTGACCTACCGTTATTATTTGTAAGCCGTAATACCTGAGGACTCCAGATATCTGTTAGCATTTTTCCAGAAAATGCTAATGTACAGGGAAAGGCAAGGATTGGACACGCAAGATATTTATTTTACTGAGTGGAACTTAGCAGACGATTTTGAGTTTCTTTCCCCTCATTGGTTTCGCCTCGGTAACTCCGTTTGTCAGATCGTTCCGCAGAAATACCACTTGAAATTTCATAAGCGGCAATTTTTTTTATACGTGTGGGAGAGGGTCATAACATTCCTACGTCATGCATCGTTAAAATTACTTCCATTCTATTCATGCCAAATTCATTCGAACAGACAATGTAAATATAGAAAAAAAAATAATTCCTTTTCTTTATTTAGATAGCTAACAAATAAAGTGTTCGGCTTCGGGATGCGTAAATAAAGAAAAAGAAAAAGAAACTTGCATTTTGAATAAAGTTATTTTTTTATTTATAGTAATAAAGTTATTGCAATATTAAATGAGTAAATAATTTTGTTTCTTTTTCATGATGTAGTTTCTAATTTTTTCGTAACTGGTTGTATACTTAATATTTCACTGTTGCTTTTTCCATTTTTTTTAATGAATGTTATTGCAAAACTAGTTTTCACGTAAATGAGTCTATGGTTGATGTATTCGGTTGAAATTGAACGTTGACAAATAAATGTGAACATTTTGGACATATTTCCAAATCTAATAGATCAAAATGTAAACAATTTATACTTATTTTTATAATTATTTTTTATTTTTATACTTATTTATTTAAACTTATTTTTAAACCATTTATACCATTTGCGAATATACACATATTATTTCAATATTCTAATATTTTTAACCATTTTTTCATTTTTGAGAAAAAAAAAACTTTTCAATAACTAAATAAATCTTTGTGCGAAGGATAAGAAAAACTAGAACAACGTAAATAAGAAAAAATAACATAATAATGCAGCATACAGCTGTTTCGAGGAAATACTGGTTCCCCTTCGTCAGTGAAAGAGAAACAACAAAACAGAAGTCCTAAAGTGAAATCATTTATTTTTTGGACTTCGGGTTTGTCTTTTCTCTTGCACTGACCAAAAATATGCAGCGTATCTCCGAAACAGCTGTAGCTGTATTTTTGCTTTATTTATGCTTATTTACGTTGCTTTAGTTTTCCCTTTAAAATAGTTTTATCCGAACGAGTTTTCGCAACACTTTTCTTACTTTCACTCGAAATATCTTCTAAACTTTAGAAGATAGATGTAATCGACAAAAATGCTAAGTAAGAAATTAACTTTCTAAATCAATGTTTCTATTGTTAATTTGAGTTTGCAAATCTTTTCCACTTTTTGAGCAATCTTCTTGATAAAATAAAGGAAAATATTGAAATTTTTTTTTTTTTTTTAAAGTTCGTAATACTTATATCTTAGAACTAAATGTGCTAGATATAAACAACAAGCAAGGAACTTTGTAACCATTTGAAAGCTCTATGAGCTCTATAAGGATATATATATATATATATAATTGGATATCAGACTGGGTTCTAAGTTTTTGGAGTGTAGTAGGTATAGTTCGGATATATAGTGGGGTTCTGTAAAATCTACTACAGATGGTCAAACTTGTATAGAATTGATTTTCGCCTGTAATTTACAAATATTAAGTTGTTCGAATGTATTTTACTTTAGTCACCATATAGGCTCATATTATCTGTTGTAAACGAAAAAACGAGAGAGAAAACAACAAATAAACTTATTGAACTATAAGAGTATTATTTTACAAAACATTATTCATGCATAACCATTTTAGCTCTATATGAATAAAGTCTCTTAGTATTTTTAATTTGGTATTATATTATTAAAGTATTGTGCTGAAATTTGACTTAAATTGGATGAAAATTCGATGAGATAGCGTTAATTTTTTTTTAATTTTACTTTGAGAGTAAAGAAACTTCTTTTTTTTTTACAAACTTTTAGTATTTTTATTGTCGTTCTGTCAACGATCGAGAGCTTATTTAGGGCGTATCGAAGGAGCATATTTAGGACGTATCACGCCTGCATTGTATAATTGGATGAAACAGAGTTGGGGAAAAAATTAGAACAGCAGAATTTAAAAATATAGAAAAAGCACTGCGCAAGAATGATTTTAGTTTAAAATAGGCGATTTGGAAATTTAGTGGTGTTATTTGTATCTGTATTATTTAAGTAGCAGACGCTTATTTTCGGTCATCACCGAATAATTCCTTCTAGTATCTCATAATTTAAAGAGAGAGAGAGAGAGTACTATTTCTTTAACTTGCAAATGTTGTATGATTAAGGGTGTGGAATTTCACAGAAAATTTAAAATTCTATTTAATATCAACAACTTTTTTAGTTAAATGAATTTATTTAATTTGATACGTTATTACTGTTCTGAACCATGTTTTAATTTCCTTTTCGTTAACATCTAAAATGAAAAGCTGATCAAATTATAAATTCGTTTAACCTCACCCGTTTACGTAATAATAATTTTAAGTTTAAATTTCGTTTCGTAAAAGCACAATGCAGTACTTTTCATTACCTCTCAAATCACCAAAAGATCGACTTAGCATGCCATGGCTATTGATTGGTAGATCGCGATCGACGGGTTGAGCACCACTGCCCTAAACTATCCCTCAATATACAAGTATTCTTTTATTCTTAAATTACGATCATCGGCATGCATAAAAAGTCAGTAGCGGCATTTTCAAAACGTTTTCGAAACATTGCCTAGCATGTGCAATAGACAATTTCAGGCCATTTGCATAATGGGGGAGGCTTCTATGTCGATTTGTAGCCTTGAAGGGTCATTTCTGTGTCTGGTTTCGGTTCATGGCGGCTTCCTGCCCTTTTGCCCTATTCATGGAAAAAATCCGAGGAGGATGCTCAAACAATGAAATTCGGACAATGGTTGGGCTGGGCGGAAGAGAAGAGGGTAGTTTGGGGGTCTGTTGTGCTGCATTTTCGTCAGATGCTGGCATGTGGTAAGGAGGTTAAAGCTCGCAAAATCAATAAAGGGTATAATCCATTTTATTATCTTCCAAAATTACGAAGCTTTGAGCAGTTATGACATTTAAATGTATAATCGAACAATATAATTTCGAGTGTGAGTGATTTACCCACGTTATTGTTGTTTGTCGAATGACAACAGGAATATGTGCATCTTCAACGATTTGAATTTGTTTACGGTATTCGTTTTCAATAAAGTAAGAAATTGCGTTATTTTAAAATATTTTTTTGCAATAACACATTATACACGATATTTTTGTCATTTTATAAATTTCAGCATATGAATTAAATCGTAAACCGGAGAAAGAGTTTCATCGAAGATTCTCCTTAAAATTAGGCCTAACCGTCACTTGGAGCATGCGCCGTTATTCTCCAGTTATTCGAGGAAGAGAATACCAAAACCGATTAAAACCATTTTGAGTTATTTTACTACGGTAAATGTTACATAAAATTTATACTAAAAATATTTTTCTTGAAAATATATTTGACATAAAAAATCAACTTTAAAGATCTTTTACATTTATTAATTTTCTGTGAATTAAATTTTGACTTTAATTGTTCACGGGTACTTACTAGTAAGAATATATTAATCAATGTTAATAGCGAAATGTCCATTTCCTCTGTAGGCTGTATAATCTTCCCATAGGCGGAGTTAGGATTTTTTGTCTGGCTGTTTTGACGCTCCTTTTAGGGATGTTAAAACTTCTTTACTTCTTATATATAATTTCATTCACATTGTATAACATCATAATAAATTTGAAAAATCGTTTGTGTTATTGAAACTTTTGATGGTGATTAGGACTTCTAAGCTCCCTCATAGCTCCTCCTATATAGTTTAAAGGGTAGGCGGAAACCATGTTTAAAATCTTGGTTTATAACTTTCTTTTCCATGTATTATTTTTTGCGGAAAAGTAAAAATTATTTTGCAGCTAGTAAATACCCGTGAAAACTCATTTTGCAACTAGTGAGCACCCGTGAAAAATCATTTTGTAACTAGTGAGTACCCGTAAAATATTATTTTGCAACTAGTGAGTACCCGTGAAAACTCATTTTGCAACTAGTGAGCACCCGTGAAAAATCATTTTGTAACTAGTGAGTACCCGTAAAATATTATTTTGCAACTAGTGAGTACCCGTGAAAACTCATTTTGCAACTAGTGAGCACCCGTGAAAAATCATTTTGTAACTAGTGAGTACCCGTAAAATATTATTTTGCAACTAGTGAGTACCCGTGAAAACTCATTTTGCAACTAGTGAGCACCCGTGAAAAATCATTTTGTAACTAGTGAGTACCCGTAAAATATTATTTTGCAACTAGTGAGTACCCGTGAAAACTCATTTTGCAACTAGTGAGCACCCGTGAAAAATCATTTTGCAACTAGTGAGTACTCGTGAAAAATCACTTTGCAACAAGTGAGTATAGTGAAAACACATTTTGCAACTAGTGAGTACCCGTGAAAACTCATTTTGCAACTAGTGAGCACCCGTGAAAAATCATTTTGTAACTAGTGAGTACCCGTAAAATATTATTTTGCAACTAGTGAGTACCCGTGAAAACTCATTTTGCAACTAGTGAGCACCCGTGAAAAATCATTTTGCAACTAGTGAGTACTCGTGAAAAATCACTTTGCAACAAGTGAGTATAGTGAAAACTCATTTTGCAACTAGTGAGCACCCGTGAAAAATCATTTTGTAACTAGTGAGTACCCGTAAAATATTATTTTGCAACTAGTGAGTACCCGTGAAAACTCATTTTGCAACTAGTGAGCACCCGTGAAAAATCATTTTGTAACTAGTGAGTACCCGTAAAATATTATTTTGCAACTAGTGAGTACCCGTGAAAACTCATTTTGCAACTAGTGAGCACCCGTGAAAAATCATTTTGTAACTAGTGAGTACCCGTAAAATATTATTTTGCAACTAGTGAGTACCCGTGAAAACTCATTTTGCAACTAGTGAGCACCCGTGAAAAATCATTTTGCAACTAGTGAGTACTCGTGAAAAATCACTTTGCAACAAGTGAGTATAGTGAAAACTCATTTTGCAACTAGTGAGTACCCGTGAAAACTCATTTTGCAACTAGTGAGCACCCGTGAAAAATCATTTTGCAACTAGTGAGTACTCGTGAAAAATCACTTTGCAACAAGTGAGTATAGTGAAAACTCATTTTGCAACTAGTGAGCACCCGTGAAAAATCATTTTGTAACTAGTGAGTACCCGTAAAATATTATTTTGCAACTAGTGAGTACCCGTGAAAACTCATTTTGCAACTAGTGAGCACCCGTGAAAAATCATTTTGTAACTAGTGAGTACCCGTAAAATATTATTTTGCAACTAGTGAGTACCCGTGAAAACTCATTTTGCAACTAGTGAGCACCCGTGAAAAATCATTTTGTAACTAGTGAGTACCCGTAAAATATTATTTTGCAACTAGTGAGTACCCGTGAAAACTCATTTTGCAACTAGTGAGCACCCGTGAAAAATCATTTTGTAACTAGTGAGTACCCGTAAAATATTATTTTGCAACTAGTGAGTACCCGTGAAAACTCATTTTGCAACTAGTGAGCACCCGTGAAAAATCATTTTGTAACTAGTGAGTACCCGTAAAATATTATTTTGCAACTAGTGAGTACCCGTGAAAACTCATTTTGAAACTAGTGAGCACCCGTGAAAAATCATTTTGTAACTAGTGAGTACCCGTAAAATATTATTTTGCAACTAGTGAGTACCCGTGAAAACTCATTTTGCAACTAGTGAGCACCCGTGAAAAATCATTTTGTAACTAGTGAGTACCCGTAAAATATTATTTTGCAACTAGTGAGTACCCGTGAAAACTCATTTTGCAACTAGTGAGCACCCGTGAAAAATCATTTTGCAACTAGTGAGTACTCGTGAAAAATCACTTTGCAACAAGTGAGTATAGTGAAAACTCATTTTGCAATTAGTGAGTACCCGTGAAAACTCATTTTGAAACTAGTGAGTACACGTGAAAAATAATTTTACAACTAGTGAGTACACGTGAAAAATCATTTTGCAACTAGTGAGTACCCGTAAAAAATTATTTTGCAACTAGTGTGTACCCGTGAAAAATCATTTTGCAACTAGTGAGTATCCGTGAAAACTCATTTTGCAACTAGTGAGCACCCGTGAAAAATCATTTTGTAACTAGTGAGTACCCGTAAAATATTATTTTGCAACTAGTGAGTACCCGTGAAAACTCATTTTGCAACTAGTGAGCACCCGTGAAAAATCATTTTGTAACTAGTGAGTACCCGTAAAATATTATTTTGCAACTAGTGAGTACCCGTGAAAATTCATTTTGCAACTAGTGAGCACCCGTGAAAAATCATTTTGCAACTAGTGAGTACTCGTGAAAAATCACTTTGCAACAAGTGAGTATAGTGAAAACTCATTTTGCAACTAGTGAGTACCCGTGAAAACTCATTTTGCAACTAGTGAGCACCCGTGAAAAATCATTTTGTAACTAGTGAGTACCCGTAAAATATTATTTTGCAACTAGTGAGTACCCGTGAAAACTCATTTTGCAACTAGTGAGCACCCGTGAAAAATCATTTTGCAACTAGTGAGTACTCGTGAAAAATCACTTTGCAACAAGTGAGTATAGTGAAAACTCATTTTGCAACTAGTGAGCACCCGTGAAAAATCATTTTGTAACTAGTGAGTACCCGTGAAATATTATTTTGCAACTAGTGAGTACCCGTGAAAACTCATTTTGCAACTAGTGAGCACCCGTGAAAAATCATTTTGTAACTAGTGAGTACCCGTAAAATATTATTTTGCAACTAGTGAGTACCCGTTAAAATACATTTTGCAACTAGTGAGCACCCGTGAAAAATCATTTTGCAACTAGTGAGTACTCGTGAAAAATCACTTTGCAACAAGTGAGTATAGTGAAAACTCATTTTGCAACTAGTGAGTACACGTGAAAAATAATTTTACAACTAGTGAGTACACGTGAAAAATCATTTTGCAACTAGTGAGTACCCGTAAAAAATTATTTTGCAACTAGTGTGTACCCGTGAAAAATCATTTTGCAACTAGTGAGTACCCGTGAAAACTCATTTTGCAACTAGTGAGCACCCGTGAAAAATCATTTTGTAACTAGTGAGTACCCGTAAAATATTATTTTGCAACTAGTGAGTACCCGTGAAAACTCATTTTGCAACTAGTGAGTACTCGTGAAAAATCATTTTGTAACTAGTGAGTACCCGTAAAATATTATTTTGCAACTAGTGAGTACCCGTGAAAACTCATTTTGCAACTAGTGAGCACCCGTGAAAAATCATTTTGTAACTAGTGAGTACCCGTAAAATATTATTTTGCAACTAGTGAGTACCCGTGAAAACTCATTTTGCAACTAGTGAGCACCCGTGAAAAATCATTTTGCAACTAGTGAGTACTCGTGAAAAATCACTTTGCAACAAGTGAGTATAGTGAAAAATCATTTTGCAACTAGTGAGTACCCGTAAAAAATTATTTTGCAACTAGTGTGTACCCGTGAAAAATCATTTTGCAACTAGTGAGTACCCGTGAAAAATTATTTTGCAACTAGTGTGTACCCGTGAAAACTCATTTTGCAACTAGTGAGTACCCGTGAAAACTCATTTTGAAACTAGTGAGTACACGTGAAAAATAATTTTACAACTAGTGAGTACACGTGAAAAATAATTTTGCAACTAGTGAGTACCCGTAAAAAATTATTTTGCAACTAGTGTGTACCCGTGAAAAATCATTTTGCAACTAGTGAGTACCCGTGAAAACTCATTTTGCAACTAGTGAGCACCCGTGAAAAATCATTTTGCAACTAGTGAGTACTCGTGAAAAATCACTTTGCAACAAGTGAGTATAGTGAAAACTCATTTTGCAACTAGTGAGTACCCGTGAAAACTCATTTTGAAACTAGTGAGTACCCGTAAAAAATTATTTTGCAACTAGTGTGTACCCGTGAAAACTCATTTTGCAACTAGTGAGTACCCGTGAAAACTCATTTTGCAACAAGTGAGTATAGTGAAAACTCATTTTGCAACTAGTGAGTACCCGTAAAAAATTATTTTGCAACTAGTGTGTACCCGTGAAAACTCATTTTGCAACTAGTGAGTACCCGTGAAAACTCATTTTGCAACAAGTGAGTATAGTGAAAACTCATTTTGAAACTAGTGAGTACACGTGAAAAATAATTTTACAACTAGTGAGTACACGTGAAAAATCATTTTGCAACTAGTGAGTACCCGTAAAAAATTATTTTGCAACTAGTGTGTACCCGTGAAAAATCATTTTGCAACTAGTGAGTACCCGTGAAAACTCATTTTGCAACTAGTGAGCACCCGTGAAAAATCATTTTGTAACTAGTGAGTACCCGTAAAATATTATTTTGCAACTAGTGAGTACCCGTGAAAACTCATTTTGCAACTAGTGAGCACCCGTGAAAAATCATTTTGTAACTAGTGAGTACCCGTAAAATATTATTTTGCAACTAGTGAGTACCCGTGAAAACTCATTTTGCAACTAGTGAGCACCCGTGAAAAATCATTTTGTAACTAGTGAGTACCCGTAAAATATTATTTTGCAACTAGTGAGTACCCGTGAAAACTCATTTTGCAACTAGTGAGCACCCGTGAAAAATCATTTTGCAACTAGTGAGTACTCGTGAAAAATCACTTTGCAACAAGTGAGTATAGTGAAAAATCATTTTGCAACTAGTGAGTACCCGTAAAAAATTATTTTGCAACTAGTGTGTACCCGTGAAAAATCATTTTGCAACTAGTGAGTACCCGTGAAAAATTATTTTGCAACTAGTGTGTACCCGTGAAAACTCATTTTGCAACTAGTGAGTACCCGTGAAAACTCATTTTGAAACTAGTGAGTACACGTGAAAAATAATTTTACAACTAGTGAGTACACGTGAAAAATAATTTTGCAACTAGTGAGTACCCGTAAAAAATTATTTTGCAACTAGTGTGTACCCGTGAAAAATCATTTTGCAACTAGTGAGTACCCGTGAAAACTCATTTTGCAACTAGTGAGCACCCGTGAAAAATCATTTTGCAACTAGTGAGTACTCGTGAAAAATCACTTTGCAACAAGTGAGTATAGTGAAAACTCATTTTGCAACTAGTGAGTACCCGTGAAAACTCATTTTGAAACTAGTGAGTACCCGTAAAAAATTATTTTGCAACTAGTGTGTACCCGTGAAAACTCATTTTGCAACTAGTGAGTACCCGTGAAAACTCATTTTGCAACAAGTGAGTATAGTGAAAACTCATTTTGCAACTAGTGAGTACCCGTAAAAAATTATTTTGCAACTAGTGTGTACCCGTGAAAACTCATTTTGCAACTAGTGAGTACCCGTGAAAACTCATTTTGCAACAAGTGAGTATAGTGAAAACTCATTTTGCAACTAGTGAGTACCCGTGAAAAATTATTTTGCAACAAGTGAGTATAGTGAAAACTCATTTTGCAACTAGTGAGTACCCGTGAAAACTCATTTTGAAACTAGTGAGTACACGTGAAAAATAATTTTACAACTAGTGAGTACACGTGAAAAATCATTTTGCAACTAGTGAGTACCCGTAAAAAATTATTTTGCAACTAGTGTGTACCCGTGAAAACTCATTTTGCAACTAGTGAGTACCCGTGAAAACTCATTTTGCAACAAGTGAGTATAGTGAAAACTCATTTTGCAACTAGTGAGTACCCGTGAAAAATTATTTTGCAACTAGTGTGTACCCGTGAAAAATCATTTTGCAACTAGTGAGTACCCGTGAAAACTCATTTTGCAACTAGTGAGCACCCGTGAAAAATCATTTTGCAACTAGTGAGTACTCGTGAAAAATCACTTTGCAACAAGTGAGTATAGTGAAAACTCATTTTGCAACTAGTGAGTACCCGTGAAAACTCATTTTGAAACTAGTGAGTACACGTGAAAAATAATTTTACAACTAGTGAGTACACGTGAAAAATCATTTTGCAACTAGTGAGTACCCGTAAAAAATTATTTTGCAACTAGTGTGTACCCGTGAAAAATCATTTTGCAACTAGTGAGTACCCGTGAAAACTCATTTTGCAACTAGTGAGCACCCGTGAAAAATCATTTTGCAACTAGTGAGTACTCGTGAAAAATCACTTTGCAACAAGTGAGTATAGTGAAAACTCATTTTGCAACTAGTGAGTACCCGTGAAAACTCATTTTGAAACTAGTGAGTACCCGTAAAAAATTATTTTGCAACTAGTGTGTACCCGTGAAAACTCATTTTGCAACTAGTGAGTACCCGTGAAAACTCATTTTGCAACAAGTGAGTATAGTGAAAACTCATTTTGCAACTAGTGAGTACCCGTAAAAAATTATTTTGCAACTAGTGTGTACCCGTGAAAACTCATTTTGCAACTAGTGAGTACCCGTGAAAACTCATTTTGCAACAAGTGAGTATAGTGAAAACTCATTTTGCAACTAGTGTGTACCCGTGAAAAATCATTTTGCAACTTGCGAGTACAAGTGAAAAATCATGGGAAAATTTTATTCACTGAAAGTTAATAAATGTGAAAAGAAATTAGTTTGATTTCTTTATGTCAAAAATATCTTTAAAAATAATACTTTTAACATACGTTTTATATAGCTAATATGCGTTATATATTTGTCTTATTAATACCACTCAAAATGATATCATTAAATCGGTGATATTATTTTCCTCAAATGACCGGAGAATAATGACGGAAGCGCTAAGCGTCTGTTAACTGTATGCTTACTGAGACACTTCAATGAACCTATGGAACTCTTACAAAGGTTTAAGTTTTAATTAATCAACTGAAAGTTATAAGATAAAACAAAAATAATGTGTATAAAGTGTTATTATTGTAAAAAGGTATTTTAAAATAATGTAATTTCTTACTTTATTGAAAATGTAAGCAAACCCAAATCGTCGAACATGTGTATATGCTTCTTCTTCTTCGACCCAGACCGTCCAACCTACCCGAAGGTGTAAGGTATCTGTTTGGATGGCCGGGAAGGTGCCATACAATTTAGACCGAATCCCAATGGGGGGAGGCATCCACAGGGACCGTACCCTCCTTCCCCTACCACTAAGCTATCGGAAGGACTTACGGATCCACGTATTTAATATGTCTGTACTCCGCATGATACAGGGACAGTGTGGGTAGAACCGGAAATTGAACTGGGGTCATCCGAGTGTAAATCCGTGCTCTAACCACTGGGCTGTCCCACCTCTATGTGTATATGCTTGTTGCCATTTGGCTAACAATAATAGCATGCTTAAATCACTCATACTCGAAATTATGTTTTTGATGACACTAATGCGAGCCCGAGACCGGTTCAAGCGTTTTTCCTATGTAGTCCAAAATGTATGTAACTGTGACCTCTTTGTCCCACATAAAAAATTCTTTAAATATTGTAAATCTAAAAAATAAAATTTGATTATTATATATTACAAATTATTTTACACAATCTCCCTGTAAATGTATCATGAGTTGCTTTATAACTGTTCTTGCAGTGTTACACTGAAATTTAAGTTGTAAATCCGGAATCTTAATTAAAATGCACCGAATTGGTAAATGTCCAAATTTCTCACTTTTGACAATGTACTTTCATTTCTGAACAACAAGCATGATGCTGAATTTATGCTGGTTTTTTTTTCCTTTCCATCTTCTATTAATAATATCAGCACCTTATTTTAATCAATCGAATAACTTAAAGATCATCTATCTCACAATTTAAATAATATTAATTTATAAAATATTATGTCGCAAAATTTATTAAATGTGCAACTTTTTATATGAGATACCGTAAAAGTTGTTCTTAATCACCATAATTTTATTTAAAAACGACGGCCTTTGGCTGTTGACCACGCCTAAGTCCGGGACTGCTCTGGCCGAAACAGATTACATAAATCTCCCGATCATATCTCCGACTTTTCAGCATAATAGAATGAAAAGTTACTCCTTCGCATGTTTACTCCTTGGTTTTATCTCCAGTTACCTGAGTTGAGAACCAACCAATCGATTATAGCCTACTCTGTCAGGCAAATCCCTCCCCCACGAGTGCCTGACTCTTACTAGCTTGCATTGCAAGCTGGATTAACACCAGATCGATCGTCTAGGATGTGCCTACTCATCGTGTATTTTGAGGGATTGTGTTCGGCGTTTACTCTAAATATCCCCGGACGTTAAATAGGATATGATAAATTGAGATTTACCTACCACAATTTGTCTTATTTGAGCAAATCTACAGCACTTTGATTAATTGAGTATAAGTTTGTAATAAATGGCGATCGGAACGTCGTTCATGTTCAGTTTTGAAATCATATAATGGGCGAAGAAATTGAAGTTGTAGATTTTTTTTTCAGTTATAGGTCGCCCCCTCAAAATCCCTCATTTTCCCTCAAACACATATGAAAATATCGTCTGCTGTGCTTAACTTCAGATCAATCGCTAGGATGTGCCTATTCATCGTGTATTTTGAGGGATTGTATTTGACGTTTATTCTAAATATCCCCGGGCGTTAAATGGGATATGATAAATGAGACTTACCAACCACAATTTGTCTTATTTGAGCAAATTTACAGCACTTTGATTAATAGAGAAAAGTTTATAATAAAGGGCGACCGGAAGGTCGTTCACGTTCAATTTTGAAATCTTATAATGGGTGAAGAAATTGAGGTTGTAGAATTTTTTTCAGCTATATGTGGCATTAATTTACCCTCAAAAGCATATAAAAATATATCGACTGGTGTGCATAATGTCAGATCAATCGCTAGGATGTACCTAATCATCGTGTTTGTGAAGGACTCTTCAATAAACTCTTCTGAAATTATTCAATGAACTCCTCGGAAACTTTTCAATGGAATCCTCGAAAACTTTTCAATGAAATCCTCGGAAACTTTTCAACGAACTCCTCGGAAACTTTTCAATGAACTCCTCGGAAACTTTTCAACGAACTCCTCGGAAACTTTTCAACGAACTCCTCAGAAACTTTTCAATGAACTCCTCAGAAACTTTTCAATGAACTCCTCAGAAACTTTTCAATAAACTCCTCGGAAACTTTTCAATGAACTCCTCGGAAACTTTTCAATGAACTCCTCGGAAACTTTTCAATGAACTCCTCGGAAACTTTTCAATAAATTCTTCTGAAACTGATAAATGAATTCTTCTGAAACGCTCCAATGACACTCTCACATGGCTAAAGAAATATTACTCTAACAGATTCTTACACTGGGAAAACGCCATTTTCTCTGATTAGTAAACAAAAGTCTGCTATTATCGTCTGACGTATTAAAACAGCAGGCGATGCTTCTGATATATTTTGGAAGGTATATTAGTGCCCCCTATCTGAAAAAAAAAATATTATTTTTATTTTACGGTACATTATATTATTTTACAATTTAATGTGCGTGATTTTCGGATTACGCTGCAAAAACAAAATTTTCTTTTCGAATATTTACTTCGTAGTTTTATTTGCCATTACCTGAGACTACTGCCAATCGATCATGTCCTATATACATGGCAGTTTCCATCTCCACAATGTACATCATCAACTTATCTTCAACTTACAACATGGATTGACGTCAGATTGATTGCTTAGGATGTGCTTATACTCATCGTGTTTTTGAAGGACTGTGTTCAGTGTTTACTTTAAATATTCCGGACTTTAAATGGGTTATGATAAATTGAGATTTACTAACATCATTTTGTTTTATTTGGGTTTTTCGTTTTATTTGTTATTCAACAGCATCAAGTATTTTTGTTGCAATATTACATTATTATCTGCTAGAAAATGATGCATAATACGTTTCATTTTAATATCATTTCAATATAAGTTTCGTTTTAATATCATTTCAATACAAGTTTCATTTTAATATCTTTCATGTAATAGAAGCAAATATTGGAATGAAATACAACTTAAAATGCTATTATAAAATAGACTTATACACTTATATATACACTTATATATATATACACTTATATATATATATATATATATATATATATATATACACTTATATATACATATACACTAACAGACTTATAATATAACGAAGTAAATGTATAGATTGGTCCAAGATTATTTTATTATCTACTGAAAAATGATGCATAATACGTTTAATTTTAATATCGTTTCAATATAAGCTTCATTTCTATATCTTTCATATAATGAGAAAAATCTGATGTGAGCAACACATGGCTTTCCTTATATAATGCAATGAATTTACTACTTTTACAGTAAAAAAATGGATTATTTTTATAGTAGTTAATTATATCCTTTCCAAGATATTGAATTTTCGTCAATGAGTCGTCATTTTCCATGTCGCCATTGATTTAGCGTCATTTTTATCCATTGGCGAGTTTTTCGTTAATTTAGCAACATTTAAAAAAGTCGCCAAGTTGGCGACATTCCACCAAATTCATCGCCTAAATCTCGTCAAGCGTTATGGACGAAGAAATAAGTTATTCTTACAGCAGATAAATGACTATTGGCGTTCAAATACAAAAGTATTACTCAAAGTATCTTTTCTCATGAAGGAAACGAGCTAGATCCACGAGAATGATGTCACCAAATTTATTGCATGGTATTTCATATGCAAAGTGAATATGTTTCTCAATAGGAAATATTTTTTTTTATTTTATATGACTTTTTGATAATTTTTTTGAAAAATGTGACTCGAGAACGGTTCATGTTAGCGTTCTACAATTTATATCAATCGTTTTCTAATGAAAAATTACATAAGAAATGTCTATTTACGTAACTTTATTAGCGGTTTTGATTTCTTGATGATTTTTTCAAAATTTCACTCGAAAATTTAGGGGGATTCTGAACATTTGATCGCATTTAAAAACAATAGACTGCCAGTGTTTACGAATTGTAATTTTTGTACCAAATTTCGTTCGAATCGGTCCATTCGTTCATCAGTTATCGTCTGCACAGATTCACTGACACACACACACACACACACACACACACACACACACACACACAGACATCACTTCAAAAATGTTTTATTCGTGATCAGGGATGCTTGAAACGTGTTCTCCCGTCGAAAACTCGAATTCGAATTTTCGATCCCGTCACAATAATTTCCTTATACATTATGTATATAAGGAAAGTAATAAAAATCGGAATAAAATACAACTGGAAATGCTATTATAAAATAGACTTATAATACACTTATATATAAATATATATATATATATATATATATATATATACACTTATATAATACACTTATTATATAATACTTTTATAATACACAGAAGTAAATGTGAAAATTGTTTCTTTTCGCTGACTTTACGAAGCATTAATTTTATGATCTTTTCATTTAGAAGTAGAGAACAACATTTTATTGTTTCAAGACTTAGCTCATTTACAATATATCTCAAATATAAATTTTAATATAATTTTCTATGTACATATTAAATTATTTGTATATAATAAACATAAACGGATGCGTATATTTAAGCCACGCTTGAAAGAAGGTATATGAACAAACAATCTTTACAATTAATTAAATAATGGTAATTATCGTTTGTTACTTTCCTTGCAAAACTCTGTAATATATAGGGAAAGTATTGGAATCGCGTTGAAAGTCACAACTCAAGTTTTCGACGGATCTACACGTTTCGAATACTCCAGAACACGAAAACTATATTTTTAACGTGACGCCCATGTCTGTATGCCTGTCTGTGTGTGTTTCTGTGTAATGTATATGAATCCGCCTTTGCTCAAAAACTAATGGACCAAATTTGCCCAAAATTTTGGAGGTAAGTCACTTGTGCACTACCCTGGTGCTGTTTAGATTTTGGTACGATTCGAAAAAAAAGAAAGAAAAAAGAACGTGCTTTTTTTAGAAATGGCCGCAAAAGTCGGCAAAACCGGAAATAAAAGTTTAATATGCTCAAATATATCGATTAAATGCTTAAATCAAATATATCGATAAAATGCTTAATTTATGCATAAATTTTGACGATAAAAGAATAAGACTCACCACATTACTCTAGGTTCTAGGACATACCGTTGTTGAGATGTTTCCGTTTTGACTCTTTTTTTGCAAGGCACCCTTTGAAAATATGCCCAACCGTCAAATGAAAGCAAAAAATCTGATGTGGGCAGCACATGACTTTCCTTATATAATGTAATGAATTTACTACTTTTACAGTAAAAAAAAATAGATTACTATTATAGTAGATATTCATATTCTTTCCAACATATTGAATTTTCGTCAATGAGTCGTCATTTTCATTGATTTAGCGTCATTTTTATCCATTTGGTGAGTTTTCCGTTAATTTAACAACATTGAAGAAAGTCGCAAAGTTGGCGACATCCCACCAAATTCGTTGTCAAAATCTCGACAAGCGTTATGGACGGAGAAATAAATTATTCTTACAGCAGATAAATGACTATTGGCGTTCAAATACAAAAGTATTACTCAAAGTATCTTTTTTCATGAATGGAACGAGCTAGATCCACGAGAATGATGTTACACATTTATGGCATGGTATTACATATGAAAAGTGAACATGTTTCTCAATGGGAAATATTTTCTTTATTTTATATGATTTTTTGATAATTTTTTTGAAAAATGTGCAATATCTCGAGAACGGTTCATGTTAGCGTTCTAAAATTTATGTCAATCGTTTTCTAATGAAAAATTACATAAGAAATTTCTAGTTGCGTAACTTTATTAGCGGTTTTAATTTTTTGACGATTTTTTTAAATTTTCACTCGAAAATTTAGGGGAGTTTTGAACATTCGATTGCGTATAAAAACAATTGGCTTCCAGTTTTTACGGATTGTAATTTTAGTACCAAATTTCATTCGAATCTGTCCATTCGTTTGTCAGTTATCGTCTCGACAGACTCACTGACACGCACACACACACACACACGTACACACACAGACATCACTTCAAAAATGTTCGATTCGTGATCAGGGATTCTTGAGACGTGCTCTCCCGTCGAAAACTCGGAATTCGAATTTCGACCCCATCACAATACTTTCCTTATACATTATTGTATATAAGGAAAGTAAAATTGCAAAATTAATGTAATTTCAAATAATTATCTGTATTAATTTTGTTCGTAAATGAACTCAATTAAATGGATTATGAAAGAAAGAAGGAGACATTGAATTTGGGTCTGTGGGGAAAGTTATGTTTTGCCCACATCAGATTATAAAAATTTCGAATGAATATGAAATCATTTTTCATCAGGTAATTCCTTATAAAAATACTGACGTTACTCCAAAATTAAAATTTGACTGGAGCTTTCTCACATTAAAATCACTGCTTGTGAATTTCAATTCAAGTTGCTTGTGATTTTTTATGCAAATTTTGCAAGAAAAAAAAAATTAAGAAATCTGTAAAGTTTTGAATAATCTGTACCGTTTTGAGAAATCTGTACCGTTGGTCCACATGATCCTGGTTATAGCATATTACCTTTCATTTTCAAGGGCTTGAAGAAATATTTCAATTGATACCAGGTTTAATAATGCATCCCCTCATAGAGGTAACTCTTTCGCAATGGAGCTAATGACGTCAGAAACACAAAATCTGTATCGCGACTATTTTTACTTTCCCTGCAATACATGGTATTGTATAGGGGAAGTATTGGAATCATGCCGAAAATCGCAACTCGAGTTTTCGACGAATCTACGCGTTTCGAGATCGCTAGAATACGAAAAAACTACTTTTAGCGTGACGTCTGTGTGTGTGTCTGTCTGTGTGTCTTTGCAGATTTTGTATCCACTCTAGCTAAAAAACTAATGGACCGAATTTCACAAAATCCGGTAGATAAGTCGCTTGTGGGTCACTCTGGTGATGATTAGATTCTGGTATGATTCGGAAAAAATAACCTGCCTTGTTTTGCAAAATGGCCCGCAAAAATCGTCAAAATTTAAAATGAAAAACTACGTATGCTGAAATATATCCATTAAATGCTTGTTTAATACGTAATTTTTAACGAAGAAAAGAATAAGACCAACCCCATTACACTAGGACTAGCTGTCCTCGAGATATTTTAGTTTTTTCGTATTTTCTCTACGCCACCTTTGAAAATAAGTTCAGTTATCAAATGAGAACACAAATTAAATTAAAAGTGAATTAATTTTAATTAAAATGAAGAGAACGTGGATATAAGTCTGCAGGGAAAGCCATGTGCTGCCCACATCAGATTTTTGCTTTCTCTGCAATACATGGTAATGTATAGGGAAAGTATTGGAATCATGCCGAAAATCGCAACTTGATTTTTCGACGGATCTACACGTTTCGAGACATCTAGAAAACGAAACAACTATTTTTAGCGTGGCGTCTGTGTGTGTGTCTCTCTGTCTGTTTGTGCAGATTTTGTATCCACTCTAACTAAAAAACTAATTGACCGAATTTCATAAAATTTGGTAGATAACTCCCTTTGGTAGGTTACTTGTGGGCGAAACTATTGCTTATTAGTTTTGGATACGTTTCGGGATAAAAGAACCTGCATTTTTTAGCGAAATGGCCCGCAAAAAACTATTCATTCTAGCTGATAAACTAATGGACTAAATTTCACAAAATTCGGTCGGAAAAAGTAACCTGCCTTTTTTTGTAAAATGGCCCACAAAAATCGTCAAAATCTAAAATAAAAAACTACATATGCGCAAATATATCCATTTAATGGTCGTTTTATACGTAATTTTTAACGAAGAAAATAATAAGATCAACCCCATTACACTAGGACTAACCGTTCCCGAGATATTTTTGTTTTTTCGTATTTTCTCTGTGCCACCTTTGAAAATAAGTCCAGTTACCAAATGAGGATGAAAATTGAATTAAAAGTGATTTGAATTTAATTAAAATAAGGAGAACGTATATATAAGTCTGCAGGGAAAATCATGTGCTGCCCACATCAGATTTTTTTAATTCTTGATTTGATATCGAGATGATGATGGCCAGGTAATTATCAGATCTAGAAAGAACAAACTAATAATTTCTCAGTTTAGCCAATGATAAAGTCCGGATATATTGGAGGAAGTTTTCAGAATAAGCATTGGATAACATAATGAAATTGGAATAACATATGGAATCGGATAACATAATGAATTGGAATAACATAATGAAATTGGAATAACATATGGAATTGGATAACGTAATGAATGGGAATAACATAATGAAATTGCAATAACATATGGAATTGGATAACGCAATGAATTGGATTAACGTAATGAAATTGGATAACATAAATGAATAGGTATTGGATACCTTCCGTTATCCTGTGCCTACTCATTGAGAACGATGTAGTTGGGGCTATGTTTTGTAAGTACATGCGAAGACCCTTCAGCTTCTGTGATAAGCAGTAAATTGTTGCTTTGTTTGGCAACGAACCATTTCAAAAATTCATTTAAAAACTTTCCTGGCAGTGTTAAGGGGACGGTGGACGGTGAAATTTTTTTAATTTATTTATTGACTTAGAAACGTGAAAATTTGTATAAATATTCCTCTTAACATTACTATATACAATACCATTAATTTTTTTTTTCAATTTTGTAATAATTTTTTTTTTTTTTTTTTTAACGGAAATTCGAAAAAGCTACTTGCGTGCCAATTGTTTACATTTTTGATTCATTTTACATTATGATCACTCAAAAACACATTATGAACAAATTTGGTTATTCATTTTTAAATCTCTTAGAAAGTTAATTTTTTTAAAAATATTTTTCTGCATTAAAACTTAATTTCCATCATTTAATTAGGTTCTTATTCACTTTTAATTACCTTAATAAAGTCCAATTATAAAATGCATACCCAGTTTCATTAAAAAGTATGAGAGGTGCCTTCTTGCCAAATTGCATGCATCACAGACAAAAATTAAGATGCACGGAGCATTTTGAAAATGTAAAACCTTTGAAAATTCCGTTTTGAAAAATATGCATTTAACCTTTTGCTTACGGGTGGGACAGCGTCCACTCCCAAACGAAGAACCTTCCAAAAAGACAAGTATTTGACATACCCTATCCCAAACAGTTCGTCCCCCTTTGCAGGTATTGGCGTCCATGGAAATCGCTGGCAGAAACATTGCACCTGCTGCAGCATGTGCAATGTTTCTGCCAGCGATTTCCATGAACGCCAATGCCTGCACAGGGGGACGAACTGTTTGGGATAGGGTACGTCAAATACCTGTCTTTTTGGGAGGTTCTTAGTTTGGGATGGACGCTGTCCCACCCGTAAGCAAATGTTAAATGTGTAAAATAATGTTATATATTAAAACTTTTTTTAGTCGATTTTTGTTTATTTCAACGTCCATCGTCCCCTTATGTAGGTTGCTAAAATAATGTGTCACAGCAAACATTTATATTTTCCCCAGTGAAACACTTGTTTCTTGATGTAAAATAAAAATGTTGTTATCCCCGGGGAGGGGAGTTTGGGGCAATCAAACCAGCTTTGCAATTTTTAATTTTAACTGGATCTAATTTTTACTTTCTCATACGTAGTATTGAGAAAGTATTGTGTTATCCCGAAAATGTTTGATTTCGAGGTTTTGATGTCAATATATGTTGTAAGACCTCCAGAACACGATTTGACTATTTTTGAAGTGATGTCCGTCTGTCTGTTGTCGATTTTTTGTGTACACGTTAGTGTCCACAAATATTGATGGATGTTAACGAGACTTTATATCTGGTTTTGTTATCGAAAAATTTAGAACTAGATATAGAATTTTTGTTTAATTCGAGCGAAAACTTCGAAATGTAATCGAAATTTTATATTACTTTCCTTATATACATAATGTATAAGGAAAGTATTGTGACGGGGTCGAAAATTCGAATTCGAGTTTTCGACGGGAGAGCACGTTTCAAGCATCCCTGATCACGAATCAAACATTTTTGAAGTGATGTCTGTGTGTGTGTGTGTGTGAAAGTATGTGTGTGTGTATGTGTGTGTGTGTGTCAGTGGGTCTGTGGAGACGATAACTGACGAACGAATGGACCGATTCGAACCAAATTTGGTACAAAAATCACAATCTGTAAACACTGGAAGCCTATTGTTTTTATACGCAATCGAATGTTCAGAACCCCCCTAAATTTTCGAACGAAATTTTGAAAAAATCGTCAAAAAATCAAAACCAATAATAAAGTTACGTAAATAGACATTCCTTATGTAATTTTTCATTAGAAAACGATTGACATAAATTTTAGAACGGTAACATGAACCGTTCTCGAGATATTGCACATTTTTCAAAAACATTATCAAAAAGTCAAATAAAATAGAAAAAAAATATTTCCTATTGAGAAACATGTTCACTTTTCATATATAATATCATGCGATAAATTGAGTGACATCATTCTCGTGGATCTAGCTCGTTCCATTCATGAAAAAAGATACTTTGAGTAATACTTTTGCATTTGAACGCCAATTTATCTGCTGTAAGAATAACTTATTTCTTCGTTCATAACGCTTGGCGAGATTTTGGCGACGAAATTGGCAGAATGTCGCCAACTTGGCGATTTTTTGAAATGTTGCCAAGTTAACGAAAATCTCGCCAAATGGATAAAAATGACGCTAAATCAATGAAAATGACGACTAATTGTGGAAAATTCATTATCTAATAAGTTATATAATATATAAATATATAATAATAGTTATATAATATATGTCGAAAATTCAATATCTAATATGTTATATATATATATATATATATAACTTATTTCTTTGTCCATAACGCTTGGCGAGATTTTAGCGACAAAATTGGCGGAATGTCGCCAACTTGGCGACTTTTTGAAATGTTGCCAAATTAATGAAAATCTCGCCAAATGGATAAAAATGACGATAATCAATGAAAATGACGACTAATTGTCGAAAAGTCAATTTCTTGGAAAGGATATTAGTATCTACTAGAAGAAAAACCTATTTATTTTACTGTAAAAGTAGTAAATTCATTTCATTATATAAGGAAAGTCATGTGTTGCCCACATCAGATTTTTTTAATAATTGTTGTGAAAAATAGACGCGAGACAATTTTTTTTTGTAACGTCATCAGCCTCTCCCCCTATGGGGGGATACATTGTTAAGTATGGTATCAATCGAAATATTGTTTCAAACCATTTAAAGTGAAGAGTAATACTCTAGTTGGAATAATTTGGACTCACTACACCGATTTTTCAAATTTTTTCTTGTAAAATTTGAAAAAAAAATGAATTCAGGCATGAGAAGGTTGAGTTGAGTCACACTTCAGTTAATTCTAATATATATCATAGCGATTGAATGAGAAAAATAACAAATTAAAGCAAAAGCATAGTTGTTTAAAGTACACTCTTTAATTCTTTGCTTAAATTACTTAAATGTCTGAAAAATGTATGTATTAAAATATATGCTACTTAAATGCATAAAAGACAACAACGTACCATTTTTGGACTTTCTAGCGACTTCGGTTATCAAGTTTTTCCCTAACAACGAGTACATTCCTATGACGGGCCCAGGACGAATTGCGATAGTAGGGTTCAAAAATGTAAATTTGATGCGCAAAAGACAACTTCAAACTACATTTGGGTCTTCTAGATACTTCAGTTCTCCAGTAATTCCTCCGAAGCAAGTATGTTTCTATGACGGGCGCAAGACGGGCTAGCCCTTTACTGTTCAAAATTCAAAGAATTAAAATATATAACTAAAGGCAATGAAATATTAAACTTGGATCTGCTTCGGTTTTTGAGTTATTAAAAAAAGATTACATTTTTTTGGCGAGCCTAAGGCGGGCTAGAAAAGAAGATAGAAAAAGCGGGCAAATTTAAAAGATTTAAAATATACCGCAAAAGACGCGACCTGCAAAATTTGGACTTTCTAGCTGATATGTATTCAAGTGTATAATTTTAATATTTTTACATGGTCATTAAAAGTTTTTTTTTTAGCACAATCATCAAATTCCAAACGTCGCTCACGACATTTCTTAATCATCACGACTACAACCGAGCAAAAAATCGTTCTAAAGAAATTTCAACAATTTTTTCAACAACTTTTCAACGTGCATAACACGTTACTGAATTCAAAACGACATTTAGAAATTTAGTTTAGATTTAGATGAATAGCTCGGGCAGAAAAATACATTATATCTCTAATGGGAAAAGTGAGCTTTTTTGGGGGCGACTCAATTTTTTAAGACTTTTTACTCTTACGGATTTTCTCCATTTGATGAATGCCGTATTAAAATAAAAGCGCGGTGGAATTTTTTTCCCCTTCATTTTCCCCCATAATTTTATGCCTTGCGTTTTATTTATAAAAACTTCTTTTGCTTAAGAGTTGCTCGAAATTTTTCTGCTGGAGTTCATTAAGACAAAATTGAGTGCGGCAAGTTTGCGTATTTCTCGATATTGAACAGTATGCTTTGGTATATAAAAAATAGTTATTAAGTAGCAGGGTGGTTTATCGGGATTTCGTGGGAGATGTTATTAAATATTTGCACCAAACACCTTGTAAGCATATTTCACGGAATATACTGTACAGAATTTAATAGTACTTAAAAGAATATTTTTCTTTTCTGCGTAATATATTATTTGTATTAAGGGAAAATTATATCCAGGGAAAAGTGATATGGGCGCGAAGATATTTTGTTGCTAGATGTTTGGATTTTGAGACGTTTTCAACATTATGAAATGCGAAGATATTTTGTTCCTAGATGTTTGGATTTTAAGACGTTTTCCACGTCATGGAACGTCAAGATATTTTGTAGCCAGATGTTTGTATTTTGAGACGTTTTCAACATCGTGGAATGCGAAGATATTTTGTTGCGAAATATTTGGATTTCAAGACGTTTTCAATATCATGGAATACGAATAAATTGTTTTAGCATAGCACGTGCGCGCGCGCGTATGTGTAAGCACGCGCATGTGTACTTACATACGTGAGTGTATGTGTGGATGTAGGTGGGTATGCATGAGATGTAATGTGTATATACAATTTAGATCAAAATGATCGAGTTCAAGGAGCTTGGAACGCACTCTTCCGTCTTAAACTCAAATTCGAATTTTTAACCCATTAGAATACTTTTCCTATGCTATGTATATAGGGTAAGTAATAACTTGAGTTTGCAGAAAAAGTCGCGTGTTACTCACATTTTTTTTTCTCTTTTTCAACTGGTGTTAAAAACGCACGAAAAGAAATTAAACAAAAAAAAATGTAGAAAAGCTCAAAATTGTATATTAAACATATGCCTAAACCACGTGTGTTGAACATTTTACTGATGGGCTCATTTACCATTCAAATTTTTTCAACACGCATTTCACCGTTATGAACGTACAATTACACACGTTGAAGGGCTCGACTTTTGACATAACCTTCACTTTATAATCTCATTTACTCACTTGCTCTTTTGTCCGAATTTCCTTGTTGCCGTACATTCATTCATTCTTTCTCGGATGACGGGGGAGGTCTTAACAAACCACACCCAAGCTAAACGAAAAAGAAATAAACTCCTCATATACGACAATTTTCGCGGGCTTTAATTAAGTAAGGTTTTTGTATTCAAAAGTTGGCATTCTTGTTATTCATATTACCCACTTTCGTATTCGAGTCATGCTAAGGTTGTAGCGTGGAATTTGAAAAGAGGTTTCTAAACTGGCAAAGACCTGGCAAAAATGTGGGAGCAAAATAGGTGTATAAATGTAAATGCTATGTGAATATATTATGGTGTTATTATGCTGGAATTTCTTTAGCTAACTTTTTATGGAAGGCGGCAGAATATTGCGATATAATGGGAGAAACGTGCACGGATATAATTTAACTGGATTGTTCTACGTTTTGAATTTATCTAAACTTTAAATGTACGAAAAAAGTACTGTCTATGTTGGATAGTCAGTGGTAGACATTTCAAAGGACATCGTGATTGACATCCTGCTGACGAAGTCTCCTTTCAATGATATGTATTGATAGTAAACGATGCGTAGAGGAACATTGGTATTTTTGGATTGTCGACAGGTCTAGATGATCTCAATATCGCGCGATTTTCGCTCGTTTTATAAAGCATCTTTATTATTATCGAAATTTGTCAATATCATCCTGGATATACTTCTGTCAAAATTGTCTTATTATCTCTCCGATCAAGGTAACAGTCAATACATCCTGTTGACAATCAGCCTTCTATACGACATGTCTGCTCTAAAACTCGCGTATTTGTCCATACTGACACCAGATACATCATCAAGCCATCTACACCACCTATTAAAGGCAACGAAACTACAACAGCGGCCAGATGAATTCCAGTTGGCGAGCAACGCTTCTGATTTGCTCCCAAGAATATGTTTATGCCATACGCTTTAGAACCGCTCTATTCATTTATTGGCAACGAATCCTCAATAAAATAAATACTTGGCGAGGAAGTATTTGTATACTGAGTTGTTTCGTGGTTATCGGATATTTTTTAGGAGTGTAACATTAACAGATGAATTGCATGAGATGGAATCTATTATATAGCTTTATGCACACAATTTATATTCTTAAGTATGCAAATATTCAATATCTTACGTCATGAAAAGACCATTGGAAGACCTAAAATATTTCGATTCGAATCTCCTTTTCATTTTCTCCGCTTTCAGGACGTTCGGAAATTCAGATCCGTTAGGTTCTAACTCGTGAACGATACTAAAGTGTGCAAATATTCAACCATTTAGGTTACAAAGGGTACTTCTGAAGAGTCTGGAAAGGCTTTTCAACTGTCTCCTTCCATTTTCCCCACCCTTTGGTAAAGGGATTAAAAATCCGGATCTGTTAGGTTCTCGATGGTCGATGCTTTAACTGTGTAAAGATTTGGCTTTGTAAGTCGTGGGAGTGATTGTGGAGAATCTAGAAGTACTATTCGATTTTCTCTGCCCACAAGGTGGCAATTAAAAATCGAATCAGATTCTATCTGTACTGTTGATATATAAAAATTCAGCTTCCTAGGTTACCAATGGGCTTTGGAGATGACAAAAGCATATTACACAATTGTTACATTTATTTTTATGGTTTTTATTTTGTTTTTTTTAAATTGTTTTTAGTTGGTAATTTATTTTTTAACGAATCAAAACGGGTATAAAAGTTATTTTCTTCTTCCTTTATAAAGATTTACGCAATTCCATTATTGTTCTTGATATGTTCGTGATTAATTCGATAGCTAAAAATAGCTTTTCTTTTAAATTAAATTACAGTTTAAGACTTATTATACTGTAAACATAAAATTTATACATTATAAGCCTTTCTTCCTGTTGTCGAAGTATTAATATTTGAAAATTCTAAAAGATCTGTATCCTGGTGTTGAAGATGTAAAATACAGAAATCGCTTTTTTGATTTTTTCCCCCAACTCTTAAATGCCCTAACTCAACTTTTCAACTTTGTACTATTTTCCTATTCATTCTCGACTATATGAGTACAGATAAAGCATCAAGAAGACAGGATAAACAGTGTCTACTCAAATAATTTACACCAAGTAACTTTTATTTTAATTATATACCATTAGAGATAAATATATAAAATGTTTTCTTTGTAAATAAGCGAAGGAATATGCAGACATATTTTTGTTCCGACTGGCGCCAAATTGGACGGTGTATTATTCAGGAGAGACATGTCTTGAAAATCTATCCTGTCAGACGATTTTGCATTGTGATTGAAACTAAAATAATGGGCGACAACGTCTATCACTCAACTGCCGTAGAGGTCCAGGTAGACTAAGCGGCAGGATTTTGCAGAAGAGTAGAAATTATCTATCTCCCTCAACGAAGGGATTTCCTTCTCTTTTGTTTTAATAATTTCGTTTCCGCAAACATAGTGTTTATTATCTGCGGACTACGGGGGAATTATTTTAAAAGTTAACTGAAATTTTTATTTAGAGACTCACTTCAGACATTTTTGATACATTAATATATTTTGTTCAATTATTATATTTTGTTCTATTTGTAACCTTATTAAATTGCGCAGTATGAAGTTTTTTATGTGCTAATTTTGGTTCCTGATTTTATGTTTATTCAAATTATTTTATCACACTTCGCTACTGTATATGAGTTTTCCATGTTGCATCTTTTTACTTTCCTTATATACAATAATGTATAAGGAAAGTATTGTGACGGGGTCGAAAATTCGAATTCGAGTTTTCGACCGGAAAGTACGTTTCAAGCATCCCTGATCACGAATCGAACATTTTTCAAGTGATGTCTGTGTGTGTGTGTGAGAGAGAGAGAGAGCGAGCCTGTGGAGACGATAACTGACGAACGAATGGACCGATTCGAACGAAATTTAGTATAAAAATCATAATCCGTGAATACTGGAAGCCTATTGTTTTTATACGCAATCGAATATTCAGAACCCCCTTAAATTTTCGAGTGAAATTTTGAAAAAATCGTCAAAAAATCAAAACCTCTAATAAAGTTACACAAATAGACATTTCTTATGTATTTTTTAATTAAAAAACGATTGTCATAAATTTTAGAACGCTAACATCAACCGTTCTCGAGATATTGCACAATTTTCAAAAAAATTATCAAAAAGTCATATAAAATAAAAAAAAAATATTTCCTATTGAGAAACATGTTTACTTTTCATATGTAATACCATACGATAAATTTGGTGACATCATTTTCGCGGATCTAACTCGTTCCATTCACGAAAACAAATACTTTAAGTAATACTTTCGTATTTGAACGCCAATAGTCATTTATCTGCTGTAAGAATAACTTACTTCTCCGTCCATAACACTTTGGCGAGATTTTAGCGACGAATTTAGTGGAATGTCGCCAACTCGGCGACTTTTTTAAATGCTGCCAAATTAACGAAAAACTCGCCAAATGGATAAAAATGACTCTAAATCAATGAAAATGACGACTCATTGACGAAAATTCAATATCTTGGAATGAATATAAATATCTACTATGAAAATAATCTTTTTTTTTCTTTACTGTAAAAGTAGTAAATTCATTGCATTATATAAGGAAAGTCATGTGCTGCCCACATCAGATTTTTCACATAGCCGCGGTGGATTTCTTAGGTCGTCTGTTTTTCCCCGAGGTCTTCTCATTACCCGTTATTCCTTACAGTTCTACTTCTTTTTGTTTTCATGCATATAAATTCCCCTAACTATTCCTTCCGCTCCTACAACGACCACATTGACTTACAAACATTGCTAGAATTCGCGATCTTTCCGAATAGCATCATGGGTCATATGGAACTTTGCCAAAATCGTAATATCGATCTGTGACGTCATTGGGGCATTGTGCTTCATACCAGCCGCCCCAAAATGCATCTGCCCGGGTACGTTCTTTTTTTTTTTTCTTCATGCCCTTCTAGAAAATTTCGATTTTTACTACCGTGTTTGCATTCGGACGTAATTCTTCCTGAATTTGGAAAGGATTTAACGATGGAGGTGCACGATTGGCTACTTGGGATGGACTATTTTTGTCTGGCGTTCTAAATGGGGGGGGGGGGGGTGCTTATGGGGTGTTTCCCCGGGGTGGGGATAAAAGGATGAGGTTGGAGAGAGATTACTTTATGAGGATCAGTATTGGGGGCTGGCGGATAAAGGATTTGGATGAGGAGATAAATTATGGAGTTTAAAATGTGGAATGTGATTAGATGCTATAAGTATTGATAAGAAATACTTTCTAGATTATCATGTCGTACGCATATAAATTGACTTTTCTTAAAATATACGGGTACAGTTCTTTAAAATATTAGAATTGAATCATACTCAAAATTGCATTTAGCTAGCTTCTTAAATGGGCTGTTTCTGTTTCTTTTATTTGTACTTTGTGTGTTTCCTTTATTTGTAGCGTATATGTGTCTCATTTGTTTTGTAGCATGTATGTGTCTCCTTTTTCTGTAGCTTCTTTGTGTTTCTTTTATTTTCAGTTTCTTTCTGTTTCCTTTATTTATAGCTTTTTGTATTTTTTTTCTTTATTTCAGAAATTGGTTGTTGCACACACATTGCCCTTTTACTGATTAACATCATATATACATCTCATACACATTGTACACATATCATATATACATCATATAACGTCATATTAACATCATATATACATATCGTGGCTAAAAATAGCGAATGCTTCAAGTGTGGCTTCACTCGGTTTTATCATACCTTCATATTCGATATAAAGTAAGTCATGGTAATATGCCATACTTTAGGAAGAAATCAGATAAAATTCTTTTTTCGAGATTTTCCTACATTTTATTTCGTTGGTTTTGAAACGTTTATTCAACGGATATTCGGAATATGTTCATATTACGGTACTGTGGTAGTTTTCTTTACAGAATACTAAGAATATCTTAAAGTACTGACATATATTTCCCAGCAGGTAGGGGATATGTCACGTTAGGGAAAAGTCATCACAAGTCCAGGAATACTTCATAGGAACTGCATTGTTTATTGAACATGGAACTTGTTAATAATGGGTGTCACATTAAATTTGCACGTGTCTGGTGGTTCCCGTTCCTGTTTATCTTGATTAAACATATTTTATTTACAAAAGTCATGGAAACATTATTTACTCTCGCTGCGAATGTAAGAAGTGGGAGAAGACAGGCTGAGTGGCCCTTTTGGCAATTCATCGCAATATCGACGTGCAATCTGACGAAATTTTAGATTGGTTCCTTAAATCTTCAAGGCGCGCTGATTTTTTAAAAGGTCACCTTAATAAGGTGAATGAAAATGTAAGCTCGTTTTTGTTTTATTTCCTATATAAAAAGTTCTTGTATTGACACAAATTGTAATAATATTTAAATGTTTCCCTTAAAATGTTCAAATGTGCATACTTTCAATTTATGCGATGTATATTTTACTTTCATAAACTACAAATAACACAAATTTACGAGGAACATTTTACAATTAATCCCGAAATTTGGGAGGAGGGAATGGCTGGTGCAGTTGAATTGTAAACTAGAAAATTTCAATTTTCAGGCAACCAAAAAAATGGTCCCCCCCCCCCCCCCCCGAAAAAAAATCCAGGCTACGCCCGTGCAGTGTGCACTTGCACCTTCTATTATCGCTAACATTTAACTATTTTAATATCTGACACTAATTCAATCAGCATCATGATATTACACCCAAATGAATATAATTAGTCAGTATCCAGAGAAGTCATCGCATGTTAAGATCATATCGGAAAAATACAAAAATATTTTGATCTCACTAGTGGACACTGAATTCCATCCATATATTATGCACTGCAGGTTCTTACGTCCCTGTTGATTGTGTTAAGTTTATAGCCGTTGTTTAATCACTAGTGTTTTCCTCTCTTGAGAGAAAAACACCTGTGGTTGATTAAATGCAGCAACCAAAATTTCAGCAAAGAATGATGAAGTAATGAAGATCTCGCATGTCCATAGTTGGGGGAGGAGTTTTCACACTCTGGCCCCTGGTCCGCTATTGGTCGGATTGTTTGCTCGCTATTGAACGGTCCGATGTGAAACTCTTATAGGCCCGTGCTATCCTCGCCTTTGTTTCCCTTGAGCCCAGGGTGACCTGTATAGGGATCACAGTCCCTGAAGACGTTGCAAATATTTTGTAGGACATTTTGTAGGCCAAATATTTTGTTTTTTACATTGTAAGGATTAGCAATTTCTATTCTGGACTTCTTATTTTTCAAGCAGTGTCATCCCGGGGATAAAAGAGAGTCTAAATTTAAAGATCAGCCAAGCAGGTTGCGATCAGCAGGCGGAGCTGGCAACCAGGTTATAAAGAGGCGCTGTGCTAAACACGAGGAGGAATGGTTTGGGATAAGGACAGGGGTGATACGAAGTGGAGCGTGGCGTGTGTGGATGCAGACAATGGTAGAAAAGGTGGACCATGTACATTCTGATTTATTATTTGTAAATTACGTTAATAGAGTTTATTTCATGATTTCTACAAGTTAAGAATAAATTTGTTTTTATCAAAAGATGACTGCGTGATCATTCCGACACCTTTACAACGAGTCCAGATGTAAAGCTGAAGTGTTGTTTACCTCAGACCTGTTAGTGCTTTTCTTTTTATTTAGCACCGTCAAGCCTCCGAATTCATTTTTTTATTGTTCATCCTTGAAAATTCGTTAATTTAATATCATAATAGGTAATCGTGAAATATAATTATGTAAAGAGTCCGAATTTTTAAATTACCAACATATTCAATACACATCTGCGTCTTAGTTTTCATCAATTTCTTGATGGGGGAATTCCTCTGAAATGTTCAGAAACTGGCCACTTTTATCCGTTGATTATTATTTCCATGCATTTATTAGAATATCACCTGTAAATCCTTTATTAAAAACACTCTTGCAAAATATCTTTCTCGTGTTTTAGATGTCCCAAGACGCATAGATCCGTCGAAAACTCGAGTTGCGATCTCCGACATGATTCCAATACTTTCCCTATACACTACCATGTATTGCAGGAAAAGTAAACAGCCTATTTAGTAGTATCAAAGGCATATCAGTGTTATTTATGTAGAGGGCGCTTATTTAGTACCCTGAAAGGCCGTGTACAGTTTCTAGTAAAGAATAAAAAAGAGGTCATAAACCTGTCAAAATGTGTGAAATTAAGCTGCACTGAAAAACATTTTACAACCTTTGCTCAGTTTTTTCAGCTACTTTGTTGCTATTTTCAGCAAACTATTAGAAAAGGTGCAATTACAGGCGTTCATGAAAATTCCAGCTTCATTTCTGAATTGTTCGACGAATTATCGCCCGCCAAAGCTTTATTTTTGTATTTATATATATATATATATATATATATACAAAATTGTATATATTATTTGTATATGTTGTCATAACTTACTCCCCATTAAGGACAGCTGATTGTCCCGAAACTTTCAGTAACATGTTTGTAATGTTTTACAGTGTAGGGGTATGGTGGCAATGGTTAAGTTAAATATGGTGGTAATGGACCGACCTAAGAATCTCAGAACCAGTTCGCCGATTCTGATTGCTGCACTAACTGCTGCACGGAGGCTATTTGATGATAAAGGACGAAGGCTATTTGATTATAAATCACGAGGGCTAGTTCATCTAAAGCACGAAGGCTATTTAATTAGAAAGCACGAAGACTAGTTAAGCTATTTCATTATAAAGCACGAAGCCTAGTTCATCTAAAGCACGAACGCTATTTGATTATAAAGCACGAAGGCTATTTGATTATAAAGCACGAAAACTAGTTAGGCTATTTGATTATAAAGCACGAAGACTAGTTAGGCTATTTGATTATAAAGCATGAAGGCTAGTTCATCTAAAGCGCGAAGGCTATTTGATTAGAAAGCACGAAGACTAGTTAGGCTATTTGATTATAAAGCATAAAGGCTAGTTCATCTAAAGCATGAAGGCTATTTGATTATAAAGTACGAAGGCTATTTGATTATAAAGCACGAAGGCTATTTGATTTGTGGCATCAGCAGACTAGCCAAAACCATCGAACGAAGATGCTAGCTTTTGATCTAGCCGTATAATGTCGGTCTTGTAAGCTCTAGGTCCCGAGTTCGAGCCTGTCTCGGAACCGAATAACATCAATCCCTACAGATGCATAAGGCTATTTGATTTGTGCACCATCCGAGTATATATATCTTCCTTGTAGACAACTGCACTGGTGATTCTTTTCTGTATAACGACCTTTTAACCACGGCTAGAGCAACGTTTCATATTAACGGCGTTTATCCGAGAATTTATGTCTCAGCTCGTTACTTCCACGAGCATTTCAGTTGCGGTAAGAAGGGCGTGAAATTAAGTAAAGCGGGGACTCAAAATAATTTTTATTTTCTTGATAGTAGAGTATCTGGGCAGTGAGAAATATAAAAGCCAGTGTGATGTAAAGGAGAATAAATTCATCATTTTTATTAATCCAATCGATATGAACCTACATAAAAACTGGTATAAATATCCGACATTATCCGTGATATAAATAATATGTAAATTCTTATCTATTGAAATAGAATTGAAAATCTGCCTGTATATTTGCCTCATCACGGGAGAACGGCTGCACCGAGTTTCATGAAATTTTGTGAGTAGCCGCGAAATAGCCCCACTTAAAATTTTGTCAATGTTTTGAGTTTCTAGGACCAGGGATTATCCAGATATTTTTGAAAAACGAACTTCCCATAGAGATAGCATTATGCAGACGAGATTTTTATTGTTTCATAGTACTATTTTTTTAAGAAAAATTATTTTATGTATGTATGTGTATACATATTTCACGTATGTATATGTGTATATTACATGCATGTGTGTGCGTATATGTTTCATGTATGTGTATATTTCAGGTATGTGTGTGTGTATTTCATGTATGTGTGTATATATTTCATGTATGTGTGTGCCTATTTCATGTGTGTGTATATTTCATGTATGTCTGTGTATATTTCATGTGTGTGTGTGTGTGTGTATATTTCATGTATGTATGTGTATATTTCATGTATGTGTGTGTATATTTCATGTATGTGTGTGTATATTTCATGTATGTGTGTATATATTTCATGTATATGTATGTGTGTATATATTTCATGTATGTGTGTGCATATTTCATGTGTGTATATATTTCATGTATGTGTGTGCATATTTCATGTGTGTATATATTTCATGTATGTGTGTGCATATTTCATGTATGTGTGTATATATTTCATGTATATGTGTGTGTATATATTTCATGTATGTGTGTGCATATTTCATGTATGTGTGTATATATTTCATGTATATGTGTGTGTATATATTTCATGTATGTGTGTGTATATATATTTCATGTGTGTGTATTTCACGTATGTGTCCGTATGTGTGTATATATTTCATATATGTATGTGTGGGTGTGTGTATATTTTGTGTATATATGTGTGTTTGTGTGTGTGCGTACTGCATTTTCACTAGTCTCATTTGTTCATGTTATAACCATAATTTTCTAGAAAGAACAGCGTTACAATCATTGGCTTGTTGAAAAGAGTTTCTAATTTAATCTTTATGCATTCCAATTTCAAAATGGAAAAACAAAATATTTAATTATCTATGTCAGAATATTGATGACGCTGATACGATACAGTATCGATACAATCAAGAGATATATCAATACAATATTCGTATATCACCAAATATTACGTGTCGTATAAACTTGCCCATCGCAACTATGGAGTTGAATTTCTGGTCCTTTTCTGTGCGAACACCAGCAAATATGGCGCGAACGACGCCTCACCCTTTTAATGGCGTTTACTCGAGAATTTATGTCCCAGCTCGTTATTTACTCGAGAATTTATGTCCCAGCTCGTTATTTACTCGAGAATTTATGTCCCAGCTCGTTATTTACTCGAGAATTTATGTCCCAGCTCGTTATTTACTCGAGAATTTATGTCCCAGCTCGTTATTTACTCGAGAATTTATGTCCCAGCTCGTTATTTACTCGAGAATTTATGTCCCAGCTCGTTATTTACTCGAGAATTTATGTCCCAGCTCGTTATTTACTCGAGAATTTATGTCCCAGCTCGTTATTTACTCGAGAATTTATGTCCCAGCTCGTTATTTACTCGAGAATTTATGTCCCAGCTCGTTATTTACGGGAGCAATTCTGTTGCGGTAGGAAAAGCTTGAAATAAATTACGAGCGGATGAAAAACAATTTTAATTTACTTAGTAATTGAGTATATGATTTTAAAGGGTTATAAAGCCAGTATGGTGTAAATGAAAATGAATCTCTACTCATTTCATTTGTTCGTCGATGTTATCTAAATGTTCCTTATTGCATTGTAATAGAAACATTAAGGATTGTAAGGAAATAGTAGAATTAAGAATGAATTGTGGATGTTGTTTTTTGTTTCATCAACTTCAAGATATAACTAAATATATAAATATTCAGCTAAAGAAGAGATAAAATATTAACATTTTCACAGACACAAACCACAAATAAGAAAACGAACATGCTATTTTTCAACTTAAAATATAATCCATGTTAATTAATTATAGAAAATTAACATAATATTTAGCGAAATATGAACATATTTAACAGCTATTGGAAAATTTGTTTTGTTTAAGGTTTGTGTGTAAATATTAGAATTACGGACGGATTGTTGATGTTTTTACTTTCCTTATATACAATACTGTATATGGAAAGTATTGTGATGGGGTCAAGAATTCGAGGTTTCGACGGGAGAGCACGTTTCAAGCATCCCTGATCACAAATCGAACATTTTTGAGGTGATGTGTGTGTGTGTGTGTGTGTGTGTGTGAAGTATGTGTGTGTGTGTGTGTGTGTGTGTGTGTGTGTGTGTGTGAAAGTATGTGTGTGTGTGTCGGTGAACCTGTGGAGACGATAACTGAAGAACAAATGGACCTACTCGAACGAAATTTGGTACAAAATTCACAATTCGGGAATACTGGTAGCCTATTGTTTTTATACGCAATCGAATATTCAGAACCCTCCTAAATTTTCGAATGAAATTTTGAAAAAATCGTCAAAATTCAAAACCTCTAATAAAGTTACGCAAATAGATATTTCTTTTATAATTTTTCATTAGAAAACGATTGACATAAATTTTAGAACGCTAACATGAACTGTTTTTGAGATATTGCACATTTTTCGAAAACATTATCAAAATGTCCTATAAAATAAAAACAAATATTTCCTATTGAGAAACATGTTCACTTTTCATATGTAATACCATGCGATAAATTGGATGACATCATTCTCGTGGATCTAGCTCGTTCCATTCATGGAAAAAGATACGTTCAGTAATACTTTTGTATTTGAACGCTAATAGTCATTTATCTGCTGTAAGAGTAATTTATTTCTCCGTCCATAACGCTTGGCGAGATTTTGGCGACAAATTGGATGGAATGTCGCGAACTTGGCGACTTTTTTAAATGTTGCTAAATTAACGAAAAACTCGACAAATGGATAAAAATAACTCTAAATCAATGAAAATGACGACTCATTGAGGAAAATTGAATATTTTGGAAAGAATATAAATATCTACTATAAAAATAATCTATTTTTTTTTACTGTAAACGTATTAAATTCATTGCATTATATAAGGAAAGTCATGTGCTGCCCATATCAGATATTTTCGTCAAATTCAAGACATGACTTTATATAAATATTCATAAAGAGAAAAATTAAAATAATAATATTCACCGAAGAAAACCATTAAAGAGAAAAACGAATATTTTATTTTCAACGTAAAATGTAATTTCGGTTAATTAATTATTGAAAGGTAGCATAATATTAAACAATTGGAACACATTTAACAGCTATTGAGAACTTTGTCTTGATTGAAGAGATAAATATAGGACTTCACATTTTATTGATTTATAATACTTCTTGCAAATGAAATTTATTCCCTACCATTTTTTAAGGTTTTAAATCAATTCCGTATTTTAAGTTAAAATTTTAGTGTATATTTCAAATAGTGCATTTTCTAAGCTGTTACAACTATGTAACTTTGTCAGTTATTAACTCAGTTATATACAGTGATACAGGATTCCCAAAAAGATTGAAACGTACTTTTATTCTTTATCTTTTGGAGATAAGTGGGCAATGCAAATTGCAAAAATGTTGAAAGTGATGTAGGAAATAAGACTACGTTAATGAAATAGTCTTCTCATTAATTTTTTAGAAGTTACACTTTTTAAATTTTTATACGACCGCCTTAGACACATTTGGTCAATCAGAAAATTTTTATTTTTAATGCAGCAAGATCATTAAAAAATCGCATATCTGTATCTTTAAAATCAACTGAATTATGATAAAGGAAAAAATCTGACTTATCCCACTTTTCCGTACCATGCGAAAGGCTGTTTCATCAGTGAAAATAGGGATCATAAAAAGTTGACGATGGAAATTGTTTAGATCAAAAATACGTTGATATGTGTCAAAATTTTTTATCACAAATGCATCTAAATAAAGCATTATACAGACAGATCATATAAAGCAGTGGTACTCACTACGCGGTTGGGTATCCCATGTATTATCATCCAGTTTTATCTTTTCTGGGATATGTCACAAATTTACATTTCTAATTTGAGATAGGCTCCCCATTCACAATGTTCAATTTTCAATTAAGCATAACTCGCTCAATATTAAAGATACAGATATGCTGTTTTTTTTAATGATCTTGTTGCGTTAAAATAAAAATTTTCAGATTGACCCAATTTGTCTAAGGGGGGTCGTATAAAAATTTAAAAAGTGTAACTTTTTGAAAATGAATGAAAGGACTATTTCATTAATGTAGTCCTATTTCCTACTTTACTTTCAACATTTTTGCAATTTACATTCTCCACTTATCTCTAACAGGTAAAGAATTAAAACGCGTTTTAATCTTTTTGGGACACCCTGTATACAAGGTTGAATAAAATATAAAAATAATTAAAAGTAAAAGTTATAATGCAAAAGAGATAGCTAAAGAAATCGTGAACTGTTATTTTTTGCCAATCACACTTCCCCAATAACTTAATTAATACTGGAACTAAATGAAAAAAGACGGAGGCAAGAAAAAAATACTTGTAATGTTTAGTAGAGTAAGTTATATAATGCTGATATTCCGAAAATCGATTATGGGAAGTGTACAGCAAATACCAAATAAATTGTTAACCCGATGGCCATATATGAATTGTATCTAGAGTCTCCATAAGGACAGTAAAAATTTTTATTGATGGACACCCACGGACTAATAAATTTTGAGCCTATTACTTATATCGGTATCTATTACATATAAGTGATTTTATATTTAGAAGTTTTACTGTATTATAAAAAATTTCCTTACATGGGATCTTGGAATAGCTATTTGATAGGAAATACAAAACTGTTGTTGAAGTAACATCTAATTGGGGGATCCGCTATTCAGAGGTTTCTCTGTGTTACGAAAAATAATTTTTATATGGGATTTTGGAATAAGTATTTGATAGTAAATATAAAAATTTTACTTAGTGAGGGAACAGCTACTCAGGGGATCCGTGTTGGTTTTTTCTGTGTTTCGAAAAATAATCCTTATACGGGACTTTGGAATAAGCATTTGATAATAAATGCAAAGATGTTACTTAGTGAGGGAACAGCTAGCTACTCAGGGGATCCGCTAATCTTATTTTTTTTCTGTGTTACGAAAAATAATCCTTATATGGGACTTTGGAATAAGTATTTGATAATAAATTAAAAAATGTTTCTTAATGAGGGAACAGCTACTCAGGGGATCCGCTATTCTTGGTTTTTCTATGTTATGAAAAATAATCCTTATATGGGACTTTGGAATAAGCATTTGATAATAAATGCAAAAATGTTACTTAGTGAGGGAACAGCTACTCAGGGCATCCGCTATTCTTGTTTTTTTCTGTGTCACGAAAAACAATCCTTATATGAGACTTTGGAATAAGTATTTGATATAAATACAAAATTGTCACTTATTGAGGTAATAGTTCCTTAGAAGTTCCGCTGCTCAGAGGTTTCCCTGTGTTATAAAAAATAACACTTATATGGGATTTTGAAATACACATTTGATAGTAAATATAAAACTGTTACTTATTGAGGTTACAACTACTTAAGCGATCTGTTATTCAGAGTTACGAAAAATTACTCTGTGTTACGAAAAATAGTCCTTATGTGGGATTTTGGAATAAATATTTGATAGTAAATACAAAAATTTCAGAAATATGGAAGTTAAATAAAAAAGAAATTTCAATCATTCTGTTGAAAAGTTTTTGAAAACTAGTTCTTCAAATGCATTTCCCCCACATAAACTTTTTAGAAAATAAAATCATTCAACGAAATATTTTGAGTTTGAGTTTTATGTAAGTGACACTTCAGTTAAGAATCTTTAGTCAATCGAGCGGATATTTGTGGATATTGGCTAGTGGAAGAATCATAATTTTATTTGATATATTTTTATGTACTAGAATTATTTTAACCAGTTTAAAATCAATCAATCATTTTAATCAGTTTAAATATATATTAATATAGATTTAAAATGTCAATTTTTAATATGAATCTTATTTCAAACAGGTTAATATGTTATATATTTCTCAAATATATATTATAAAATTAAAAGTTTTTTAGTTTATTTGTTTGTTCTTTCCGTATACAAATCCACAATTTTTGCTGATTTTTTTAACACGTTACAACAAAGTTGAAAAGTGTTTATGACTTTGTTCATTCTGTCTGTCTGTCTGTTCCTTAGTACGATAACTGCCGTAAAAATGACTTTATCAAAAGTAAATTTTAATATGTTGTTCAGACTGTCTATGGAACCTATGAGAATATAAATGAATAATATCACCCAATTAGTTTTGGATTGAACCCGGGTTGAAGAAATGAAATACATTGAATCCTATGGGACCTAATTTTTCAAACATTTTTTAAGAGGATTTAAAATTCACAAGCTGCTTCGAAAGTTTTATGAAATATTCAAATTATTCCATAAAATATATAAAAAAAAATTCAGCAAAATATATTCAGTAGTTTTTTAAATAAAAATTACAATAATAATTACACCTTTTATATGAAGCGATCACGTGACCATTATATGAAGAGATCACGTGACCCATTTCAAAATAAAATATGGCATCCATCTTGTGTCAAAATCGTGATTTTTAAAGTTCTTTCTAATTCCAATTTAGTGTTGTATCAGTCCTAAAACTGCTTTATTTTTGCTTAAATTCTGTGCATCTACATACTGAAATAACGCAATTACAATATAGTTGAGTTTAAATGATCATCCAACTTTGATTATTTCTACAAGGAAGCCTACTTTCCTCTTATGGAAAATGTAAACAGTAAAATATGTAGAATGTGTTGAATAAGAAATGCTGCATTTTTTTAACGCAAAATTATTTAGCTCATGGAGTCTGCAATATAGCTGATATGAATTAAATATTCATTGATTTTATAGAGAGAAGGACGATTTTTTCGAAATATAAGCATAGAGTTTAATTACTTGTACCTCCATGGTGCAGGCGATTATTTTCTGAAACTTTCTTTGAAAAAAATGAAATCTTGTTGCTTGGCAGCAGAATCAATTCAAATAGAATTGGACAATTTTAATTGATATAAAAATAAATATTAAAAATAACGGGTATTATATTTTTGATAGCGTTATATCAGTTACGGTTTTGGGATATAAGATTCCGAGAATTATTGAAATATTTTATTTTTGAGATCAGTATGCTTTATTTCAGAAAGTAATTTTCAAATTTGATATTTTCTATTGTGTCTAACCGATTACTGAACAGGATAAATATGACATAGATATAACTTCTACCGTTTTCGTTTGGCCGTGTGTTTAGTAAAACTTTCAGTTTTTTGTAAATTGGTTTACAAACAGACCAGGATGTCTTATTCATCAGATTTGACTATGCAGTTAATTTTGTATCGCGAGTAATTTTGTATCTTATTCATCTTTTTTAGAGGAATTAAATTGCATATTTTAATAAAATTTTTAAAAGAGAAATATCATTTAGAATACTAATAAAATTTGCACTTTTTTTAATCACGACCAACATATATATCTGCTAGTATTATATAAAAACAAGAAACATATATGATTTATAAAATTTATATTTAAGTAATAAATCAAACTAAAGAGGGATTTTGTTTCATCAAATAGTAATTGTTTCACATTTTCTTACCCCCCCCCCCAACTGCAAATTCGAAGTAAATTTATTAAGTTCTTTCCCATATCATATGTGCTGAAATGATAAGAGTCTTATGTAAGTTTATATTCTTCTATAAAAATAAAGTAAAGAACTATTTTCTAAATATGCAATTGAACCCTAACTGGCTAAACAATGCTCTATTTATTGAGTTAATGAGATGATTATATCTTCATCTTTATTTTCAGCAGCCTTAAATCTTATGTCTACACTGATATTTAAGCCTGTCAAAGAGATGAAAATTAACACTCTTAAAGAAATAAGTTGCAATATTTTTAATACGCTTTATTTTGTCTAACAATGCATGCCATTTAGCGTCGGTAGAATCTCGTATAAAGTATCCCCCCACCATTTTGTGGTTGGTACAATAAATATGCAAAATTCCAGCCTTCTAGTTCATCAAGAGGCTTCTGGGGCGCGACAGCTCGGTGGTTAGCGAGCGGGGTTGCACTCGAACGACCCGAGTTCGATCCACGCCTCTGCCCAAAATTGTCGCCGTGTTCACACGGAGTACGATCACGTTAAACATGTGGGTTTGCAAGTCCTTCCGAGAGATTGGTGGTACGGAAAGAAGGGTACTGTCCCTGTTGATACCTCCACCACTGAGTTTTGGTCTAAATTAGGTGGTACTTCCCGGCTGTTCAAACAGATGCCTTACACCTTCGGGTAGGTCGAACGGTCTGGGTCGAAGAAGAAGAGGCTTCTAGGCGATCTGGAAATTCTTTTCGATCCCTTTCCCCTGTATTTATCTCATCCTGGGGGGGATACAAATCGAAAATTAGACTCTATTTGATTCTGTTCACAATACTATGAGTACAAATATTTAGACTTGTCGACAGGGGTGGGCAAGGGGGCTTTTGTAGGGCCTGTATATGTTTTTCGAGAAACCCCATTTTATTGCCTCACAGGGGAGAAAATAAAAAATTTTGCTCCATCAGATTTTATCTCTTACTGAATCTTATCGCATTTATAATATTGACTATTTTAGTTCAACCAGATGCATCTAGATGAGTCTGGAAAAACACAAATACGTTAGACAATTATCATACTGATATATAAACAAAGAAAATTTTCTTTTAAATGATATAATCTAACAATCGATGTGATGGAATCATTAACAATTTAAACAATATTTCTCTTCCACCGAATCAACGCAAATAAATATTCTACAGGGACTGTGAGAATTTGAAAGATGTTGAAATATTAATAACAACCAATTCTTGGTTTCATTAATATTAGAAAAGAAACGGCCGCTTTGTGGTTATGGATACAATCCGTTCTCTCGGCGATCAACGTCACGTATCACGTGAGCACTTTGACGTCATTATCGGAATGTAGATAGATATATGGATCAATTTTTCATTTGGAATCTTTCCTTTCTTATTGCGATTAGAGAGATTTGAATTATTTATTTTGAATTAATCTCCAGAGATTTCATGCTGATACTCATTGATGTAGGTGCTGAGCAAAGCAAATCAAAGATAAAGTATATCGGAAAGTGTAGCACATTAAATTTTAAAATCATATTATACACAGAGAAATTAAATGTTTTTTTTTAATTAGCTAAGTACTGTATATCCTCAGAAATATATCAACAATATCTGTTACTTTTTTCCAATTAGCTATCACTATATACCCTAAAATATATCAACAATATCTATTACTTTTTTTCCAATTAACTAGCACTATATACCCTCAAAAATATATCAACAATATCTGTTACTTTTTTCCAATTAGCACTATATACCCTCAAAATATATCAACAAATCTGTTACTTTTTCCAATTAGCTAGCACTATATACCCTCAAAAATATATTAACAATATCTGTTACGTTTATTTCTAATTAGCTATCATTATATACCCTAAAAATATATATCAATAAATCTATTACATTTTTCCAATCAGCTAGCATACCCTAAAAATATATCAACAATATATATTACATTTTTTCCGCAATTAGCTAGCACTATATGCCCTCAAAAATATATCAACAAATCTGTTATTTTTGAGAAGTCATACGATAATTACCGATATATTTTTTATCAATCGAATATTATGATATTTTCCTAGAATGAAGCAATTTTAATTTTACAGCAATATTTCTGTAGTCATTTATTTCTATTAGAGTGCCATTAAAGAGTTTCAGATGAAATGCCTATGCAGTAAAACTGTAATGACAAGGTTAGTAAGGCATTTTTAAGTAATTAAATTAATCACGGACAACATGAGAACATGCCGGTCTTCAATTTTAAATCATAATAAATTGCCTGAAATAAAGACTGAGTTGTGAAACCCCTTAATTAATTCTGAAACTCTTTAATGACACTCATAAGAATGGCTAATGAAATATTGCTCTAAAATAAAAGTTATTTCACACTGAAAAAACCGCCATGTTCTTTCGATTGATAAAAAACAGGTCTGTAATGATCGTCCAAACATATTAAAAACGACAGACGATATTTCTGATATGGAGTGTTTTAGTGCTACCTAATTGAAAAATATTCTAAAATATCAACAATTATTTTAATAATTTGGACATATTGTTTTTTAAAACAAAGTTAAAGTTTTTATCCGCGTGAGTTTTTGCTTCGCTTTGCTCTCTTTTATTCTAAATCTCTTCTAAATTATAAAAATCTGCAGGTACAAAAATTTTCAGAAAAACAATCCAGTCAATAAACTAATACGTTGTGTTTACAACGCTGTTACAGTTTTCGAACAATGGCCTTGTCAAGTTGAAATAGTTTGAAATATTTTCTTTTTTTAAGTTCTCAAGAACTAAAAGGCTCTTGAGCAATAAACGAGTTATTTGTAGCCTTTTAAAAGCCCTACAAGGAAATAATATAATTAGATTTTGGATCAGTTTTTCAATTTTTGAAACATGCTTTAATAGCGAGATTTGAAATGTGCCCATTCTATTTATTAGTTTATGTTTTATCACTCAGAAGACCACAATATGTAAAGTTATTAAAATTTTACGGATAATGTTCAACTTAATTTTCATCAGATTCTGTAATGTCTACTAAGCGCTTGAATTTATATAGTGCTACAACGTACCTCTGGAATCGTGTGTGGGCGCTAAGGATATAAGAATGAGTCCAAATTTCTGGATAACTAATATGTTTATTCACAAGCACAGAGCAAACAGGAACATTATACAGTAAAATAACAAGTAAATAGAAGTTCCACTAACTTCACAAAACACCAGCTACTATTCTCGAAACATTGACGTATCTTATTTCACAAAACAGCCGATATTCTCCTCAAAACATTGACGAATGTCACAGTTTAATGTAGCTAGGATGATGTCAACTGCTCTCCAACTGAGTGATGAGTCCCTTTATATAGACTGTCTGTGGAAATGTCAAGAACTCTCTCGTATCTCGTAAAATATTCGATATTTCAATGTGTTTCTCAAACCTTCGAAAAGTCACCAGAGTTGGCCAAACTGACGATATATCTCCAAATTTGACACCCCCTCCTGCGAGAGCCAACGACCGTACCGTACTGAAAACACCGGTTCTCGTTAGATCACCGAAGTCAAGCAGCATCGGGCGCGGCTAGTACTTGGGTGGGTGACCACCTGGGAACACCGGGTGCTGTTGGCACATTTCGGCCGCGGTAGCCCAGTGGTTTGCGCGCTGGATCTGCACGCTGCCACAACTGCCGCCGTGTTCATGCGGAGTACGATCACGTTAAACATGTGGGTCCGTAAGTCCTTCTGAGAGGTTGGTGGAAGGGGAAGGAGGGTACGGTCCCTGCAGATGCGTCCCCCACTGGGTTCCGGTCTAAATTGGGTGGCACTTCCCAGCCGTCCAAACAGTTACCTTACACCTTTCTGGTAGGTCGGACGGTCTGGGTCTCAACAGCAACCCCCCCCCCCCCCTCCTCCGAACTTCAGCATATGATAACCCCTAACTTCCTATCATAGGAAAAATTGCTTCCACGGGTGTTTTCTCCACCTGGTTTTCAAAAGAGACTCCGATGAGGGTATTTTACACATTCGCAACAATAGACTTGATATTCGCTTCTCACTTAGAAAGTTGTTTTAATTAATTATGTCCAATAATGTAGTTACCCCAGGTTCATATTATTTGCTGTAAATTAATCAAGCGAGACTCAAAGCAGCGCATATAAGCTTACGAAACGTTATTGGAGTTTCATTTTATGAAATGTTATTCGCACAAAACCATTTCGTATCCACCGCTGACTCTTTTACAACCTTTCTAAAGAGTTAAAAAGCCAATTAGAAAAACTTCCTTCGAAAGTTAATTAGCGTAAAAACAAAACGCTTCCGCTGCACAACTCGCCGAGATACGAACGATGTTAATTTCAATTTCCACCCTGCTAAAAATCTCTTTTTTTTTAAAGATGTTTCAAGGTATCGGTTTAATGCACTTTTTAAGTTTGTTACAAAGAAGTGGGGACGTTAATTCCGTAATTTTTCTACGGATTCCGTCTTCCGTTTTTTATCTATGGATACGTGAAATTAAATTAATTGGAATGAATTTTATTAGGTATCGAACTCGTGTTGAGATTTTTCCATCCGGGGAATATCATTTACGGGGAGGAAATTAATAAATTACAATAAATTAATAAATCATAAAACCCGCCCGTATTTTTACTTACCTTATACATTATACTATGTATATAAGGAAAGTATTGTGACATAGTCGAAAATTCGAATTCGAGTTTATGACGGGAGAGCACGATTAAAGCATCCCTGATCACGAATCGAACATTTTTGAGATGATGTCTGTGTGTGTGTGTGTGTGTGTGTGTCAGTGAGTCTGTGGAGATGATATCTCACGAACGAATGGAGCAATTCGAATGAAATTTGGTACTGAAGTTGCAAGCTATGAATACTGGAAGCCTATTGTTTTTAAATACAATCGAATGTACAGAACCTCCCTAAATTTTCGAGTGAATTTTTGAAACAATCATCAAAAAATTAAAACCTTTAAAAAGGTTACACAAATAAACATTTTTTATGTAATTTTTCCTTAGAAAACGATTGATATAAACTTTAGAACGCTAGCATGAACCATTCTCGAGATATTGCACATTTTTCAAATAAATTTATCAAAAAATCCCATACATTAAAAAAAATATTAACTGTTGAGAAACATGTTCACTTTTCATATGTAATATTATGCGATGAATTTGGTGACATTATTCTCGTGGATCTAACTCGTTCCATTCACGAGAAAATATACATTAAATAATACTTTTGCATTTGAACGCCACTAGTTATTTATCTGCTATAAGAATAACTTATTTCTTATCCATAACACTTGGCGAGATTTTGGCGATGAATTTGGCAGAATTTCGCCAACTTAGCGACTTTTTAAATGTTGTCAAATTAACGAAAATCTCGCCAAATGGTTAAAAATGGCGCTAAATCAATGAAAATACAACTAATAGAAGAAAGTTCAATATCTTGGAAAGAATATAAGTATCTACTATAAGAATAACATTTTTTTCTTTTGCTGTAAGAGTAGTAAATCCATTGCATTAAAGAAAATCATGTGCTGCCCACATCAGATTTTTTTTAAATTACGAAATTTGCCTTCGCAGCTTTGTGTAAACTGAGCTAAATTGTACATGGTTTCTTACCGGATTCTTGGAAGGGAATTTGTTGTCGGCTATTTGGAAGGACAAAATTTTTAGTTCGCAAAGAAGTCCGCAAAAATTGCGGTTTATATCTAGTTTCTGGATGCCTGTGTAGATAAAGGCTATTCCAAACACTGTAAAACATTTACAACAAGCATGTTACTGAAAGTTTCAGGGGAATCAACTGTCCGTAATGCGGAGTAAGGTTCCTGATACTTATGATAATATATATATATATACATATATATATATATATATATATACACAAAACATAACACTTCGGCATACACAAAACATATACACAAAACATAACACGATAATTAGCTGAATATTTAAAAAATGAAGCAGAAATTTTCATGAACGCCTGTAATTGTGGCTTTTCTTATCAGTTTGATGAAATTATCAACAAAGTAGCTGAAAAAAATGAGCAAAAGTTGTAGAATGTCCTACAGTGTACTGTCGAGGGCATAATAAGCGTGAAACCGGGCCGTATATTGAAAGTATCATTTAAATGTATAACGCGCACAGAAGGGATTCTACCTTTCAAATGGAAATTATCAACAGTGTGTCGTGGCACTTAAGTGTGTCGCAATATTTTCAAAGTGTGCCACGGGATGTGTAATTCTGAAGCGTCCGCTTATAACGAATCTTAAGGGGTCGAAATTCGTTATAAGCCCTATGTCGTTACTTTGCGTTAAATGCTAAACGCCTTTCAAGATATTTTTAGACGTTTTAAGATCTCCCAATTTTGATACTCTTTCAAAGATTTCAGTCTGTATGCCTGTGGCTACGGTAACTCAAGAACGAAGTCAGGTATCGCAATGAAATTTTATGGATTTGTACAAAACCATGGTTCTTGGGAATATCCATAACCACCAAACAATTTTTAAAGAAATGTTTATAAGTGTACTAGTCAGAGTGATCGTTTATCATTGCAAAGTGTGATCGGAGGTTGAAAGTTGAGATTTATTTGCTCATCTCATCCACCATGTATCAAGAACACCGTGAAACTACTTGAAAGGGCTTGAAACCGAATTCAAATTGGGATCGGCAAGCATTGTTAAGTAGGTAAATATTATTAAATTAAGGTAGGCGATTATTTTTAAGTGAATCACGTCTCCATCTCAACGTATTTAAAGTACCACCTTATGTGCGTTTGCTGCAAACCATCATATGTTTTTTTATGAATATATATGTTTTTATACGAATAAAAACAATGTGTACCATAATGTTTTTATTCGTATCCTACAGATAGAACCTTATTTTAGAGTTCGGGTGTGACAAGGCGTCTTTAATCATGAAGCTGCCTATACAGGGTTAGGAAAGTCCTTAAACACCCCAATAAGTTAGTAAGAAAAAGTTCACGTGTGTACGTTAGGTTTATCTGTAGTAAAGTGATCATACCCTATGAAATAAGCTATTGCAACGCCCCTAGTAGTGAATTTAAAAAGTCAGGATAACGCGTTCTACAAGAATGCGAGATAGACAAGGAAATCTAATTGAAAAGTTGTAGAGCAATAACTAATAAGAAGAAATCTACCATAAAACTGTTAAGGCATTTATTTGGTAAAATATAGTTATCATCGAATGACTGTCATACTCATGGATGATATAAAAAACAGCACTTTTATGTGCAAGGTCTGTTTAAAATGCACTCCACCAGAGGCAATACACATTTAATTTCCAGAAAGAATATGACAGCGTATTTTGATAATCTTGCATGTGTCACCGTTTTAGAGTACCTAATGATACAACTTTTTGACATGTATTTATTTTTTCCATATACGCTTTTCTTTCGTCCCTGGTGTCAATTTCTACTCATTTGATGAAACTGTACAACTCTATAATTGATTTTTAACCTCTCTCTCCCTTTGCTGCCGAGTTTTTGTTATCTTAACTTTTTTAATTCTCCACTAGGGGAACTGTAATTATTTTTATTCGATCGAACATGGTTGCTTTACCATAAAGAGGCCTAACGTGTACACTCATAAACCTTTCCTTACAAAATTATCGGAGTGCAAAAATTAAATATATTTTTAAATATTTGTTATATAATCTTTAAATATTTGTTTCGTACAGTCATACTTGTTTTTGGAAAAAAACCGAACGTGGTTCTGATGAACGCTAGAAAGCGTGAAACCAGTCAGTCGGTATCTGCATTCGGAGGTTGACTTCAAGTTCTACAGCATTAAATGACCATCATTAAAGCTTATATCATTGGGCTATGCCATTCTAAACTGCTCCTTAACACTTAAACAGAATTTCCACTAAATGTGCTATCAACATGCCACACGGCGATTTCGTGCCGACTGCAGAGGAGAAACGTCCTGAATAGCATCCTCATCCCAGATCAGAGCGGAGATGGTGGGGAACATCCGGGCACTGCCTCCTAACCTCCCTTCCCTGCCCGATACGTAGTAGTAGTAAACGGCGAAAGAGGGCGTGGGAGAAGGGGAATGGCAATGACTGCTTTTGTTCGATTGCTGTCGCCTTTCGGGGATCGGGTAAAAATCGAGCAGACGATTTCTGGAAAGTGAAAAGGAGTGAAGTCAGGCATATCTTGTAACGCGATGTTGACAGGAGGTTTCCTATAGATATGAACAGGCGTGATAAAATTCGCATTTTGCGTTATTCGAATTAAAGAAAATATGATGTGGACATCGCATGACTTTCCCTGCAATAATGCAAATGTGTAGATTTCTTCTTTTATAGCGAATGACTCATTTATTTTATGGCATAATAATCATGTAAAAATTCCAGGGCATAAATGTTTTAGGCATTGAATTGTACATTGACATTTGGCGCGTTTTTGGATGACAACATGTGAAACTAGTATTTGTAAGTACCAAATGAACTTATACTATGCGGAAATCTAACTTGACAATTTTAAAAATAGCTAACATCGAATAATAAATATTACATTAAATGATTTTAATCATTAGAAACCAGTATCTTCTTATATAAAACCAATGGTTTGAGTTTCATTCAATAGATTCCTGAAAATGGAAATCCAAATTCTAATAATGTAATTTATCGTCAATAATATATTTAACTTTTCGTTATTTAATTTAAAAAGGCAAATCTTGCTACCATGACAACCATCGATAACTATCTCAAGTCTACAAATGTATATTATAAATAAATAAAGCAACACTATACTGTTGTTGGCATTAAAAATGCAATTGTTCCTAGCAATTGTAGTTGACAAATGCAATTGGCATTTGATTATTATTTCGTGTAATAAATGACTGTTGACAAATTCTTTAGTGTTCAAATGCAAAACTATTACAAAAAGTATCGCCTCTCCAAAATGGAACGAAATAGATGAAACAGATGAAGAAAATGATGTTAACAGATTTATTGCATAAGATTGCTTATAGAAAGTTAACATATTTGAAAATACGTACTACTGTTTTAATTTTATATAGTTTTTTGATAAATTTATTTGAAAAACGTACAATACCTTGAGAATGATTCAAGCTAGCGTTTTAAAGTTTTTACAAAAATTACATATGAAATTATTATTTATTTAATATTATTACTGGTTCTGATTTTTTAATATTTTTTTTCAATTCATAAGAAAATTTGGGATTTTCCCGAGCATTTAATTACGTTTTAGTAAAGCGTTTTTCCGAAGTTGAAGATAAAGCGAGAACAGGCAGACTTTTCATTTTAACTCGGGTTAAACTGCTCGAAATAGAAATTTTGTTGCTGAAACGCTTCAATAAACTCTTCAACTCAACGATACTCTCGTAAGAATGTAAAAAATGACTGTAATTATCGTCTGACGTATTTAAGTAGCAGACGATATTTCAGATATATTTTTGAGGGCATATTAGTGTCACCTAACTAAAAATTAAAATTAGTGTCACCTAACTGAAAATTAAAAATTTTCGGTTTATTATATGATTTTAAAATTTGAAGTTCTTCACTTTTCAGTAGCTATTTTAAGGAGGGATTTATAATTATAAGTAGGAAAAACTTAAGATTACTTACATCACTTTTAATTTATTTATTTACTAGCACTTTATTTATACTTCGGTCGGATTATACAATATAACGAAGCTTAAAATTCACAATTATGTCCAAATTCCTTTAGTATTCTAAATTACACTGTTATTTAAAACATTCTATTAAAATTTTTAATTTAATGCTCCTAAAAGGAAGTATATGAAGTTCTTCCTATATAAAATTATTTTCACATTCCCGTTTGTAAACAAATATACAAAATATATGAAATTGGAACAATATATGTCAAAATGAAAGCGGTTAAATGGTATTAGAAAATATATGCCCGTACCATTTTCATTATATTTCAACAATTGGCTAAGAACAATATATGAGTTCGAAAAATCCTTGCTAAAATAAAACATATGATAAAAGAAATTGAAAATATCAATAATTCTCGTAATTTTAAAACCGTATAATCTAGTTAAAAACGCACAATTCATTTATAAAATTCATATTTCTACACATTTATTTATTATTTAAATCGAAAAAAAATTAATAATCATCTGCCATATAAACACTTTTGATTTCATCGCGTTGCTAAGCAATATGATACAATTCTCTTCAAATAAATTTGCGAAAAAAATATTGCCTCCATAATGCCATTTCTATGTAAGGTTAAGTTGTGTAATTTTTATTAATATCTCAACAATCCCTAGTCGAAACGTGGATTGAATTTAAAGTCGATTATTGAATTTAAACTCGAAACGTGGACTGAATTTAAAGTTGGGCTATTCCAATGATACCAACATAATTTCACGAAATTCAGTGTTCCCGTGATAATGAGACAAACACACACAGACATACATATACATACATACATACAGACACACATAACATACATACAGACCGATTTTCAATTTCACTTGTATGGTTTTCTCTCACATTGTTATTCCTAACTCTAGCAAAGCAATAGTCTATATCGATTGTTGAAAGTTCTTATCTCACAGCTTACCTCAGACACAGCCCAAGTTCCAAAGCATTAATCTCAACAGAGAAACTTCATAAATCCATCAATTGTTCTTCGAAGAGATCCTCATTTATCATTTAGTCATAAATATTTTATGTATAAAATGTGATTAATCGTTGTCCCTTTCCTCCTATATCGGCCTTTTATCTATTAATGGGAGATTCGAAGTAGTGCTATTAGATATCAGTTATTTTCATTTAAGAAGTGATCTTTCTTCATGAGTTTTAATTTCACCCTGGGGGATGATATAGGTCGATTATTATTTCGCACTTCATTTATCACCTGTTTCATTTCTTAAGGTGTGATTAATTCAAATGAATGATTTTCTCTAACTGTAGAATAACTGTATCTAACGTGTCTTTGTTTTTCAGTCCTCCCCCCCGGGGGAGGCGGTCAGATGTTTTAAATCTTTACAAGACCTCCGAAAATTCCCGGGTGACCTACAAGGCTGAATATATCCACATTTATAGCACATATATTTATATACATCTGTCCCATAGCATCGTTTATGGGACAGAAAATAGTAGTCGGAGTTTCTATTTTTTCCTCTTGGGATCATATAATTTATATAAAAATTATCTACGTTTCTGCCATTTCAGATCCTCCATAGACCCCCCCCCCCCCCGAGTGACTTAGACCCTTGAGTTTTTTTCATACTTGTATCGACCACGGGACAGAACCTAACAAAACCCGATTTTCGATTTCCCTCTGGGGGTAGGGCGGACAAATTGACTAATTCAAGTATACTTAAGAGGTCCATTCAGAACCCCTGGAAGCCCCAGGGTGACCTAGAAGGATGACCATTTCCACACTTGTAGTGTACGGTTACCTTATACCTTTCTGGTAGGTCGGACGGTCTGGGTCTTAACAACAACAACACGTGTAGTGTAGACTGAGGCAGAATCTAGCAGAGCCAAAATTTCTGTTATGTGATGGAACTTCAGAGAGACAAATTATTTGTTACGGGACAGAATTTAAGAGAAACAAATTTTCTGTTACGGGATAGAACCTAACAGAGACGAATTTTATGTTATGGGGAAGAACCTAACAAAGACGAACTTTCGGTTTTCCTTCCCATGGGCAGAGAAATTGTGTTTATTTTCACAATTCACTTTGACTCATATCGCATCAACTCTGTCTAAATGAACAATGACTTCCTTATAAAAAATTCATTCACCTCCCATGTCCAGAAAGCTCTTGTATCTCCGAAACTAATGGTAATTTCTCTAAAGTTCCACATGATTGGGAAACTCACTAAAAGTCGCCAAGTAGGCGATATTTCGCCAATTCTGGCATCAGTGTTGCAAAAAATCTCCCCAAGTTCCTTCAAAATGTATTTCACATAATAGCAGTGGTTGTCTATAAAAGTACTTTGCAGGTAGGCAACTGTGAAGCATTTTACATATTAGTAACAATACGTAGGGACAGTAATAATATTAAATATCGTCTGTGTGTCTGCAATACATGCATCCTGGGCCACCTATGCAAATTGTGGGTCCCTTCAAATATTTATCCTGGCCCCCTCCGAATTTGATTTTATCTTCTTTGGGAATTTTTCGTCTTCATCCCATCACTCAGAAATAAAAATTTACTGTGCGCCCCCTGGCACCGTGCCCCTGTCCCTCCACACTCGAGGGGTATTCGTGCCCCCTATGGACTTCTCTGATACATCCACTCTAGCCCCAAAACAACCCTAGTACATTAAAGTTGGTAAATAAATGATTTATTGTATTTGGTAATTAAAGCAGTCATTAGATTTTAGTACAATTTGAGAAAATAAACCTTAATTTTCTCAATTAGTTTTATATCTCATTTTTGATGATATAAAATATAACCTATACCATCACGCTGGGATAAACCGTTCTCAAGATATATATATATATATATATATATATATATATATATATATTAATTTGACTGACTAAAATCCGCCAATGTGCCAAATAAAAAAGAAATTATTTTCAAATGGCAAATTTGCTCCCTCAAAGCTCAAATAAATATATGGAAAAATAAAAAAAAGTGAATTCGTGTGTGTAGGATAAGTCATGTGCTGCTGTCAGATGAAAGCCAAATTCGGTGTGAAAATCAGATTTTTAATCTTTATACACTTTACCACATTTCACACTTTTAGGAAATCCACAATATTTGCACTCTCTTCGTTGTTAATTACTTTTTTTTTTGTTCTAATTGTTCATTTCCGTGCGGGGTCCAATGATTTCTACCCTTTCATCAAGGCAGCAAAACTTCAAGTAATGAAGTTGAAGTGCCATCAGAAACAAATTTGGTCTTCCATTCCGTCTTCCGCTCAGAAGAGATGGGATTCATTTGTGCCGTCATTTTACGGGAGATAATGGAAAGAAGAGGTGCTTTTCCAGAAATAGATGGAAAGCCAGGAACTGTATATTATGATATATGAAACGTTCTTGTCGTATCTCGGTAGAGCTGGTAATGGAATTTAGTTATTCAGCGGAAAACGATTTAGAATATTAATAAAATTACTGGTAGATAAACGAATAGGACTAATTTGGTAATGCAGGCTTTTAATGTCGAGGCCAAAGCGTAGTAGAGGAACATTATAGTGTTGAGATAAAGATATTTACAACTAAAGGCATTTAATGCCTTTCATGATCGACTGATATATAAATCATAAATTTATATATGTTTTTACAAAAAATACAGTTAAAATTTATTGTTTCTTATTAATCATAACTTTTCATACATTAGGATATGTTTTGAGCGTAGCGTAAGTGAAAAATCACTAAATCAGCAGCAACACAGTTAGATCCCAAGGTCAACGCGTAGCAGGCGAGCATAATAACATTTAGTAAACTATATTTTCAGCTGAAGGTATTTACTATATTGCTTTATGAGCATTTGCTGTAATCCCCTCCTTTCAGTAAGCAACGAATTAAGTTACTGACGCGAATTAAGTTGTTGTTACTGTTGACATCCTGTTTTGGAGGAGCCGATTCAGGACCAGTGACACAGGAAGCAGGAAAGACACAAGACGAGAGAACAAAGTTTATTACAAGAACGCATCACTGACGAAGGTCGGAGGGGGGGCAGCTTCACATTTAGACGAGGACCCAGAAGGCGGAAGACTGACTTTATCCTCGAGAAACATCTATGCCTTATTCGGGATTCGAACCCGAGCCCACAAGACAGCAGCCGAAGGCGCTACTTCACCACTATCCACTTCACCGCCTGGGCAGCGCGAATTAAGTTCTTGTAACGAATTAAGTTCTTGTGAAAGTGCAGCTAAGGCGTGCGAACTATAAGTTGCAAGGAAAGAGAAGTCAAGAGGCCATGATGAGGTGTGCTTGTGAGGAATTATGTAACCGAGTACGTAGATGATAGCGTGAATAATAGAGAGCTCACTGAAAGCCATTAATGTAACGAGATAGCGAATTACCCATTAGTCAATGCTGGGGTTTATCCTCGAGATCAAATCGTGGTAGGCGAACATTATAGCGCTGAGTTAAAGATACTTCTAGCTCAAGGAATTTAATACTTTCAAATGGGCGTTTGATACAGAAATAATAAATTTATGGCACTTATATTTTCTGACAAAAACAAGTAGAAGTTAAAGTTTTCATTTAGAGGTTTGCATCATCGAAGATGAAAGCTATAGATACTTAAGATATTATTAAAAGCATTAAGAAAAGATCAATTTTCTTTAAATATTTGAATATAATACAGATATAATAAAAGTAATGTAAAATATTTATCTCTCTATCGGGATTAAAATTTCGGTGTTTCCGCCTGACTAGTCAATATACTGTAGATAGAGTTAGTAGGTCTTTCCTTTGTAGTATAGAAGTACCCTACATACTCTTCCTTCAAAATTAAGATCGAAGGAATAGTTTAGATATGTTCAACCTCATTATTACTCGACTTTTTTTTACTTTCGTGTTTATTCAGATGCTAAGAAACAGCACAAAAAGTGCCAAAAATGATATTTTTAAAAATCTAAATAGGGTATATTTTATTCTTTGCTGAAAAAAACTACAACTTTTCTTCTTACTTTCCATCAAAGCAATTTAAATATTTGACAAAGTTATTCTTGCTCTTGCATAAAAAACTACACCAGGAATATCCAGCAAAATTGAATTGCTTGCAAAATCTCCAAATTTATAACTTTTGTCTCTTATTTCAGTTTGTCATCTCTCAAAAATTTACACATCCAATTATTTTCCCCATGCATTTTATGAACAGCCATTTTCTGCATCAGTAACATAAACTGTCATTGTTTCTCTTTCTAGTTTACGGAGCATATAGTGAGTCGGAATAGATTAGAATTTTTCTTTGCTTATTTTATTATTGATTTCGCGTCTAGTTGTGAATGATTGTTTATAGTCTCATGTGAGAGAATCGTCTGGAAATGAAACATGAAATTTTCGCGCCATTTTCGCACTAAATAACTCTTCTATTTCATTTTTCGTGTCACACTTCATTTTTTATGTCATCTAAGGATAAAGTAAATATCTTATGCTAGTTAAAAATGTATAGCTTGAGAAAATGAACGATGAGTTAAGAGAACTGTAATTTAAAGAATAGTTAGAACGATGGTTAAAAGAATACAACTGACAAAACCATGGAAGGGGACGGCTTATGAAAGTTAAAAAGCTTGATTCCAATTCGAAATGCGAATTCCTGGCTCTGTTTTGATACTTTTTCGTTCTTTGGAATGAAATACCCAATAATGTCACTGACAAATAGAAAAAGTGCTATATATGTTGCAATTTTGAGAACTAATGTGGTGATCGACATCTTCAGTCATAGCAGCTTCAGATTTGAAAAAAAATTGAGCAGAGAGTGGCCAGGTATTAATGGACTAGTCTTCGTCACTGAATTGTTCGAGTTCATAGTTTCACTGAGAGAGCGATTCTTGCCTTTCAGAAGGTCCATTATTGGCGGATTCCGCGAAGATGTACTTGGTGATTGTACACTGTTAGCTCAGTCTTCCTAAAATTTAAAATCAGCTACGTGGTATCACGGAGTTCACAGAAGTTCCCCATATTGCAACACATGGCAAAATATTTTGTTTCTAGTGCGGTTATCGGATATTTCGCTTCTAGTGGGGCTATCTTACATTTTCAAACAAAGTACTTCGCGATTAATTTCAATGATGCTTTTTCAGACAATAAGGCAAAATTAGTGTAACAAATGTGAGGCAAATTTTATTCTGTTATCCGTGGAACGCAATGAATTGAAAACATCGCTCAGGCTTGCATGTAATAACCAATTGCAACTTGAAAACGGTTAACATTCTTTTTGTTAATCTCAATTGGAGCAGGTTGTAGTTAAACAATTTTTATAACTTTTCATCAATTAATTTAATTAACATGTACAGCTCAAAGCATAAAATTCAAATAACTTCCTTAAAAGCAGCATATAATAATAAAAAAATTTAAATAATCGACCGCAAACTGTCTTCTTCGTCAGGAAATACAAGAAGTGCAACTTTCACTCGTCATAGAAAGTTTGGTGACTGATGCAGGAACAATAAACGTAGCAGAAGCAGGGGAAGGGTGTTGCCAACGGCGAGAAAAGAAAAGGGAGTTAAAAACCGTGGAGGCAAAAACCAGAGGTAGGACACAACGAATGAACGGTAAAATACCAAAGAAGGAAGTGAGCGTCCAACAAATGATTCATATCATTTGTTCATGAAATGCCAATTAAATTAAAGAAACCAGGAAAACAATGAAACTTTTGGAAATAAGTAATAAACAAGCGGAAATCGAAACATTAAAGCAGAGATGTCTAAGCAAAAAAGAAGAACGAATAATTTAATTACCATTAATAAGGGATTTTGAATGAAAAACAATTGCTAAATTAAGAAGGACCATTTCAAAAATGGAATTAGAAGTAAAAACGATCTTAGCTTTGGAAAATGGAAAAACATGGTTAGAGAATAAAAGTGATGTGTAACATTAGTCAAAGCAGTTCAGCACACGATGGTGAGAGCCAAAGTTAAATTCCAATTTTACATGGTAAATTTACACATCCCAGCATTATATGGACTCAAAAAGAAGAATACTGTTGCCATTGCCTAATTTATTTTCCTTTGCCCCGTACTCTGCTGGTGAGAAGCAAAATTTACAGTAACTAGTTGCTATTACAACGCAATTTGCGTTGAATTACCTTGGCGACAAAGTTGGCGAAATGTCCCCAAATGAAAAATTTAACGGATAATTAGAGAATCTCACAGAATTCGAGAATTTTGCATAGATGGTATATAATGACTCTGCTCCAGTTCTCGGAGAGTTATTAATAAAATATTTGATTAGTGCAGATGGCTAAAAATATCTGTATTTTGTGGTCTAGTTAAGTGAACATTATTCTGTTGACAGAATTTTCCCTTCTTCTTTGTTAGTAATTGCTATGTCTTATTCATCTTAACCAAGAAGTATTATTTTTTACATGTTTACACTTTTTTAAACGATTGTTTATTTTCCTGCTAATAAAGCATTTTCATTTACAGGCTGCGTAAAAATATCTGTGGATATTTAGTTGTATATTATTACATATTTAATAATAAATATCTCTATATATATTTATATTTCCCTTTGCGCGGACATAAGAATAATATTTTGCATCCAAATAACAAAATCTTTCGTACTCTACTGGTCGGAAAATAATTCTTTCATTGTTGAAAAACTGCTCTTCTCCTTAATTCTACCTTCCTAAAGAGATTGTTGTTGATGAAACAGTTATTTATTTCCACTCCTATAAATTCCAGAATTGCGCAGAATTGTTTTCATTCTTTATAAATTTTCCAAAGTTTAATTTTTTTTTCTTTTCAGTTCAGTTCTCCATCGCTCGAAGAAGTTTATACATTCAATTATTTCCCACCGATCATTCTATAAACAGCCATTTTCTGCATCAATAACATCAACTGCCATTGTTATTCTTTTATGTTTCAAAGCATATATCAAGTTAAAATAGATTAAAGTTTTTGGAATCTATTTTAGTATTGATTTTATGTCACTGTTCATGAAAAATGGCGGATCTGACTCATGGGAGGGAATCGTCTGCAAATGGAACATGAAAATTTTGCGCCATTTTGCTACTAAATAACACATTATTTCATTTTCTTTTATAAATAGCTTTACGTAACTTAAAAAAATCCTAACGGAAGGCATAAATGTTTCAAAGAGATATTAGATGAAGATGATTATACCCTAAATACGCCATCACTATCTGATATCGAGTTAAAAAAATCTGATAGACAGAACATGACTTTTCCTGTATAATGCATGTAATTTACTTTCTTCACAGGCAAAAAATCCTGTATTTTAAGTACGTATTTAAGTACGTACGTAAATACGTATTGAAGTAAGTATGAAGTAAGTATTTAACGTAGCGTACGTATTAAACGTAATATTTGGCTCTTTTCCGGCTGACAACATTTAAAACTATTTTGAAGTACCTAACTAACTTATATTTTACGCAACTCAAAGAGCATTGCTTACATAGACTCTTAACGAATTGTTAGACATTAAAATACGAAACTATTGCACACATTATCTTCTCTCGTAACTAACTAAATCCAGGAGAATGATGTTAACACATTTATCGCATAATATTATATATGAAAAGCAAACATATTTCACAATAGTTAATGCATTTTGTAATTGTATGTTATTTTTTTTTTTGTGAAAAAAGTGCAATATCGCGAGAAAGGTTTATGCTAGCGTTCCAAAATTTGTGCTAATCGTTTTCTAATGAAAAATTACAACATTATTAAAAGTTCTTATTTTATGACTTGTTTTTAAAATGTCATTCGAAAATTAGGGGATTTTCCGGAGAGTCTTCTACAGAGAATTCCTACAGTTTCAGAACTATCTATTATCATCTACAATCGGTGATGCCATCTCTGCCCGAACGATTTAGGGCTGATATGGGTTGTTGAAAACTCGAATGCAAATCACCTTTTCCATGTAAAGAATCTCGTTCTTATGTTTCGTAAGGGAAGAAGAGCTATTTATGCTTTTGTTCTTTTCAGAATCTATTCCTAACACGAGGATATTAGTTTTCGTTTAAAAAATACCAGTTATATCCTAAAAAGGGTTAAACAAAATCCGAAATTTGTTATCATATAGTTGAAAATGCCCAATCATGCGACAATTTTATGCCTTCGGTGGACTTTTAGCGACGGCTCTATACAGGGTGATTAAAAAAAGATGAGCCAAACTTTATGGGGTGATAGTATACATCAAAGCAAGCATTTTTCGTCATAGTTTACCGGGTCGGAAATGAAACGTAAGGGCGCCAATGGGTGCTTAATGGTGAAACCGATGAGGTGAGGCGAAAACATAAGAATGACTTAGAAGTTATAAAATGACATTTGAGCCATTACTGCAATTATTGTTTATTAAAAGAGCGACCACCAACCTGAATGCACGTCTCACAGCGGCGAAGAGAGGATTGGCGTCCTCTCTCGAACAGACCAGGCATGTCGCGCACTTCAGCAACAGCGGCCAAAATTCTGCAACGAGTTCTTCTTAAGATTCAAGGGAAGTGTCATAGACGAGATTCTTGAGATATCTGCAAAAAAAGAAGTCAAGACAAGACAGATCGGGGGGCCAAGCTATGGGACCACCTCACCCAATCCATCGCCCTGTAACGTCTTTACGCTTCATTTACGACCCGATAAACTATGACGAAAAATGCTTGATTTGATGTGTACTACCACCTCGTAAAAAAGTTTGGACCATTTTTTTTTTAATCACTCTGTATAATCCGACGTTTCTACATTATCAGAGTTAGTATTCTAAATCCTTTTTCCTTTGTCGCAATTCAATGTTTGCAATTATGTTCTTTAGTTCCGCAGTACGTTTTGCGCAGGAAACGCGTGCCATTACTACGAGTTATTGAGCAAAGAACGTGGCAGACAGAACATGGAACTGGCACGCAATCAAATCAAAGGATGATTTAGTGGAGAATCCGGAAACGTTGATGAATCGAAGTGAAATAATTCAGGCTGTTGCGGGAACAGTACAGCACAAACTAAGAACACACGAAACTTATATGTGATGGAAGTGAAGAATGATTTGAATCCTGGAGAGTTTATGAAACGAAGCTTAAGAAATTTGACTGAATTATTGGGATAAAAATACGGTTCAAACTAAGAACACGATACTTAAATGCGATGAAATCACGGAATGATTTGTGAAAAATGTTGATGAATTGATGAATTGAAGATAAAGAAATCAAGCTGTTTGATAGTGATCTAAAAACAAGAAGGCAGAAACTAAAGGCATAAGGAGTTTATGTGGGATGACATCTGAGACTAATTTGAATCCTGAAGTGTTGATGAATTGAATATGAAGAAATTATGATGCGACTTACAGAACTAAGAACACAAATAGTAGCCTATGGACATTTTTTAATAGTTGCTAAGTCAAAGATGAAGAAATCAAGTTGCGAGTTATTGAAAAATAAATACGACACAATTTGGAAACTCACGGAACGCATGCGTAATTAATCCGAAGAATGTTTCCAATCCTGAAAAGTTGACGAAATGAAGATTATGACGATTATTAAATGAAGACTTATGCTGCGAGTTATTGATCTAAAAACACAGCATAAACTGAAGATGGAACTCATATGTGCCGTTAAATCGCAGACAGGTGTGTGGCGTGTGAGCACTGAACTTAATGAAATGACGATATCAGAATGGGATTTTTTAAGAATTATTTTTGTTTATAAAAATGGAAATTTAGTAAATTTGGCCACGTACTCCTTTGAATCTTTTTTTCTTATAAAACCAGTGGTACGCGTACCACACTTTAAGAAACACGGATATATTACACGTAAAATAAACCTTACTTTTCGATAAGCTTTTGTGAAAGAGCTTATTAACAGTTACATAAACATAAAAATTCGCTCAAACTGCTGTCTGAAACAATTAAAACACTTCGTCGTAACAGATATTAGAAACAATTTCGATCACCTGTTTATGCTGCTACTAACGGTGTATTTTAATTCCAGCTTCGCAAACACTTAACAAAAATATCTGCTTCATTCATTTAATAAGAATTGAACTAATTTCGCTCGAAATACCAATATTGTATTCCTAATAGTTCCAGCGTGTTACCCAACAGCTTCAGAACAGACTATTCTTGTCTGCAATCGATGAATCTGTCTCCTTCGCACGATCTGGGTAAAATGTCCCCTGACGGAGGCTGATGAGAGATATCGAACAAGGAATAATCGATCTCATCCAACGAATCTCTTTCTTACATTTCGAAACGAAAAAAGGGATACTTGCGTTAATCTTTATTTTTTTGTCTGCGTCTGTAATTTGTTACTATATTAAATAAAAATTTATTTTATAATTTTCTCGCAAGATAATATTTTCGTAACTTTTGTAAAAAATGATTAAAATGCAATTAAGTGTATCAGCATGTTAAAAGTTTTATCTTAAAATACACAAGGAACATTGGTGTAATTCAGATTGTTATTTTTTTATACTGTATGTAACGTTTATTCCACATACATATATTGTTATGATTATAATGCATATTATTATTATTATAAAATATAACAGCATAATAGAAATAAATTTATTAGCGTTTGAAATTCGCTACTAAAATAAAAAATTCTTTTAGAAATTCTTCGCAAGATTATATTTTCATAACTTTTATAAAAAATGATTAAAATTTAATTAAGTGTATCAGCGTTTTAAAAATTTTATTTTAAAATACACACGGAACATAGGTGTAATTTAAATTATGTTATCATTTTTATGTATGTGATGTTTATACCATATAGATATAGTGTATATTATTATGATTAAAGTATACATTATTATTATCATTATAAAATATAATTCGATTGTTTCTGGCAAATTTATTTCAAATATATGCGTAAAAGCCTTTATTTAATTCCTCTTTCTTGGGGTTTTAAGTCATAAAGAGCACAATATGCTGAGGCTCGGAAAATAAATAAAATGGATACAAATACACACAAAAATAACCATGTAAAATGAATTTATGCACATAAAGAGGCCAAAATACTGAAAAAATGCTGATAAAACGTTCGAGTGGTATTGTTTGAATTCAGCATTTCCAAGTATAAATTTGGGCCATTATAAATAAAAGAATGTTATAAATATGGGTTTTTTTTTTTAAAATCCTCTTTTGAACATCGCAACGAAATACTAAAGCATAAATAAAATATCCCTGTAAAGGATAAATTTACCACACAGCAAAATTTTTGAAATAATCAATAGATGCAGTAAAATATGAATTTACATTTAAAGAGTCAATAAATGCATTTCAAACTGCATTATTTTATTGCATATAACTTTAGAGATATTGTATAGTTTAATAAAAACAGTATACTTAATCGTATATTCTACAAAAGCAGTAATTCTACAAAGTATAAAATACTAGTCATTTCAGCCGCACTTCGCGTGTTCGAAGTCTCCATTTGTCATGTGACATCTACACACTTAAAAAAGTGGTAGATAACTTTTCTAAATATCAAAAACCCTTTTCAGGTTTCAGCAAGGGGCAAAAAATCCGTGCATTTTATTATTCTGCTAGCATGTTAAATGGGAAAATATATTGAATCTTATTTCAGAACTTCGGATTTGTTGATTCTCTTGCACTGACAAAAGGGATCCAGCGTATCCTCGAAACAGCGTTATTGTGTTTTTGTGCTTATATACGTTGGTCAAATATTCCTTATATTAAATTTGTTATTATGTTTATCCATTTTAGATATAAAACATGCAATAACATATTGTCTTTCTATAATTTACCATCCGCTTTTACATAAAATATTACATTTAAAATGAATATTTATTTTTAAAATTTTAACATAATTAATTTTTTATAATATTCCTTTCGATTTCCTCAAAATAAAGTGTTTAGTTTTAACTAACTATTTATAACTATTCAATATTTTTAATTACCTACTTTATATTTTTCATTACTCCGACCACACTAAAAAGGAATCGCCTTGCAACATTTGCTAAACTGTAACATTTATACCGATTCCTCTAACATTTGTAACCATTCCTGTAACATTTGTAAACATTTAATTTACCTGTAACATTTGTAACTATTCCTATAACATTTGTAATCATTTTATTTGCCTGTATTATTTATAACCATTCCTGTAATATCTGTAACCATTTTATTCGCCTGTAACATTTGTAACCATCTCAACTTCTTCGAGATTTCCCACACAGTTTCTCGTTGACGCACAGGCGTCACTCTCAAAATGTTTGATTCTTATTCACGAATGTCCAATTGTTACTTTCCTTATATACATAATGTATAAGGAAAGTATTGTGACGGGGTCGAAAATTCGAATTCGAGTTTTCGACGGGAGAGCACGTTTCAAGCATCCCTGATCACGAATCAGACATTTTTGAAGTGATTGTCTGTGTGTGTGTGAAAGTGTGTGTGTGTGTGTGTGTGTTAGTAAGACTGCGGAGACGATAACTGACAAACGAGTGGACCGATTCGAACGAAATTTGGTACAAAAATCACAATCCGTAAACACTGGAAGCCTATTGTTTTTAAACGTAATCGAATGTTCAGAACCCCCTAATTTTTCGAATGAAATTTTGAAAAAATCGTCAAAAAATCAAAACCACTAGTACAGTTACGCAAATAGACATTTCTTATGTAATTTTTTATTAGAAAACGATTAACATAAAATTTAGAACGCTAACATGAACCGTTCTCGAGATATTTCACATTTTTCAAAAAAATTATCAAAAAGTCATATAAAATAAAAAAAAATATATTTCCTATTGAGAAACATGTTCACTTTTCATATGTAATACCATGCAATAAATTAGGTGACATCATTCTCGGGGATCTAACTCGTTCCATTCATGAGAAAAGATACTTCGAGTAATACTTTTGTATTTGAACGCAAATAGTCATTTATCTGTTATAAGAATAACTTATTTGTCCGTCAGTAAATCTTGGCGAGATTTGGGCGACGAATTTGGCGGAATGTCGCCAACTTGGCGACTTTTTGAAATGCTGTCAAATTAGCGAAAATCTCGCCAAATGGTTTAAAATGACGCTAAATCAATGAAAATGACGACTAATTGTCGAAAATTCAATATCTTGGAAAGAATATAAGTATCTACTATAAGAAAAACCTATTTTTTTACTGTAAAAGTAGTAAATTCATTGCATTATATAAGGAAAGTCATGTGTTGGCCACATCAGATTTTTTCAAAATAAGATTGGTTAACTCCATCGGTAGAGTATTTGCCTCAATATGAAGGGCATTAAATTTAGGGTAATGTTTTAATCAAATTCGAAGGATATTTCTAAACACGTAATCCAAATGTAAGATTATTTATATGTATAAATATTTATCACAAAATATAAAAATATTTGAACTGTATTTGCTGGTATACTATGGTTTTGTTTAGCAAAAACAACAAACCAGCGATATCGAAATAGTAAATAGCATATTGTATGAAATATTCATGCATATCCCTTGTGCTTATAATCTAGAAAGAATCTCGAAAATCCTCAAGAAAATTCGAAGAAGAACATTGAATAGAAAACATTCTTATTTCAATATTTTTTTCAAAAATAGATAAGGTTTATTTATTTTTTTTTTTTTGGAGGAGAATGCGCGGATTTTAAATTTTACGATGCTTTTTCTTTCGATAAAATGTAGAGATATGTAGAGATATTTATTTTCATGCAAAGTATTTTCTGTGTTTCTCCACAGGTTCTTTTTTTTTTGTATCGATTTAAAGCCGCAATTTTCAATCTGCGGCATGGTTATCCTAGGGGGATGAAAAAAAATTGGAAAAAATGAATTGAATATCAATCTATATTATTAAAATTGAATGAATTAGTAGGTAGGTACATTCAGCAAAATATATTTAACTATCTAATCTTATAACGAGAAAAACGAGATAACGTAACTAATCACAAATAATATAATAAAGTAGCATACAACTATTTTGAGGATACGTTAGACCCCCTTCGTCAGTGCAAGAGAATCAATAAACTCAAAGTTCAAAAGAGGAATGGGCAGACCTCTTTTGAACGTTGCTCATTCCTCTTTTGAACTTTTGGTTGGTTGGTTCTCTTGCATGGACGAAGAGGATCCAACGTGTCCTTGAAATAGCCGTATGCTATTTTATTATGTTATTTGTGCCTAGTTACGTTCCTTTAGTTTTCCTTATTCTTTGCATAAAGTATATTTTGCTTATTGATAATCACGTTATGGTCATATTCTTAGCTTATTTTCCTTTAATACATCTTTTGGATCGATCTGTAACTGGAAATCCTCAATGATTCTAATATTTGTTTCGAAAATCAAAATACCTAAAAAAAAAATGTTTTGAAATGCTACAGAAATATCCATTTTCACATTTTGCTTGAAAATCAATGAACCCAAGCCGTCGACTAATCTGTGCAACTAAATAAAAAATGAAACAACTTGCATATTAAAATCATTTAAAACATACATTTTGGTTTATTCTTATACTAAATGTGATATAAACGTTAAACACGAGTAAGAATAAATGGGAAAATCAAGTGGAGAGTTGCACTTTAAATATTTTAATTACCAGGACTCTAATATAAACACAAAATTTCATTTCTGAAAATATTATCTAATTGCATCCGTCAATCCATTCCTTTAAGAGCATCCTCTTCACTTCATTGTCTATCCTCCAGTGACGTCATAAATGAATCCCCACTTTTGCAAATATAAGACCCCAAGTAAATTTGTTTCGGATGACACTTAAACTTCATTACTTCAACTTTTGCGTCTCTTGATGAAAGACTGGAAATACAAGGAACCACGCGCACGGAAATGGGCAATTTGGGAAAAACGAAGTAATTAACGACCGGGAGAGGAGAGAGCTTCGATTCTGTACTATGTATTTCCAAAACATCCAACGATTTTGACTTAAGATTCATTCCAACACATGATTTTCCTTAAATTTTAAAACTATTTTTTCACAAATTGTCGTTAATAAAGTCACAGTTTTCCGTAATTTTCTACAATGATTTTGCACGCTGCCACAACTGCCGCCGTGTTCATGCGGAGTACGATCACGTTAAATATGTGGGTCCGTAAGTCCTTCCGAGAGGTTGGTGGTAGGGGAAGGAGGGTACGGTCCCTGTGGATGCCTCCCCCACTGGGTTCCGGTCTAAATTGGGTGGCACTTCCCGACCGTCCAAACAGTTACCTTATACCTTTCTGGTAGGTCGGACGGTCTGGGTCTCAACAACAACAATGATTTTGATCTGTATTTTAATACATCTTTTGTTCTCAATAACTTAGGAGATCAAGATACAAACCACTGGAATTCATTGCGAATTCTGAAAGCGAAAAGAACGCTTTACCATACACTCGTTTAAAATAATAAATAAGATGCTAGTTCTGACGTCACGATTTTTAATGATGTACTTCCACTTCCTGGAGCTCTTATAGCGCAGGCTGACCCTATTGGCTGCCATGTTGTACCATAGCCAGAAACGCCTTGGCGACAAGAAGGGCGAACCAGAGCCATTTTTCTTGCTTAATTCAGTGGAACGCACCTGTTTTAGCGCACTTATCGCCGATTGATGAGAAAAAACAATATTCTTTCATTTATCTCTTCTATAATGTTTCCATATTTTTGTCTTTCTTATTCATTAAAGAATCTATGCGTTTTTTCCATTTCAGAATTATTTACGCCTGAATTATTATTACGTTCGAAAACGAATCACTTAAGGCCAAATGTCCTCACAATTTATTGTGAACTTATACCACAATGCATAATATCGAGTCACTGCACAATATCGAAACCAATCAGCAAATATGATACAAAATAGCGGTTGGTCCAGCTCCCTATATATTTGAGCCTTATCCTCCCAGGTATGTCTTGAGAACGCCCCTAGCAACTGACACTTGCCCCCTCTTGTAGAGTGAGACGTTAAGAATTTGGTTTCTCTCTGGCCTTGCAGCTCGAGGTCATATTTCTTTTATAGATCCTCTTAAATTTTCATAGGAAATTAAAAAAGAAAGTAAATAAAAACATTAGAATGTGAAAATATCTCTCCGTATTCAGGTTAAAAATTAGAATCTTGTAAAACTTCAATTTACCAATGCACTAAAGTAAAAATAAACTTGCATTAATTGCACAAATTTTGATGAATTTTTAATTTTTAGTAAGATATGAAGAAGCTGTTCTATGAATTCAATTTAAAGTCCATTGAAAATATTGTTGTTTGATCATTCCGGTGGTGTCAAGATGTAAATTTTGAGATAATATTTTTAACAGCTAAAGAATCTATTTGTGTGAAAATCATTCAAAACTGCGCCATAAAATAACTAAAACAATCTAATGTGGGCAACATATGACTTTCCTTATATAATACAATGAATTTACTACCTTTACAGTAAAAAAATAGGTTTTTTTTATAGTAGATATTTATATTATTTCCAAGATATTGCATTTTCAATAATTAGTCGTCATTTTCATCGATTTAGCGTCATTTTTATCCATTTGGCGAGATTTTCATTAATTTGGCAACATTTCAAAAAGTCGCCAAGTTTGCGACATTGCGCCTAATTCGTCGCCAAAATCTCGCCTCGTTATGGACGAAGAAATAAATTATTCTTATAGCAGATAAATGACTATTGGCGTTCAAATACAAAAGTATTACTCAAAGTATCTTTTCTCATGAATGAAATGAGCTAGATCTACGAGAATGATGTTATCAAATGTATCGCATATTACATATGCAAAGTAAACATGTTTCTTAAGAGTTAATATTTTTTTTAATTTATGGGATTTTTTGATAAATTTATTTGAAAAATGTGCAATATCTCGAGAATGGTTCATGCTAGCGTTCTAAAATTTATGTCAATCGTTTTCTGAGGAAAAATTACATACGAAATGTCTATTTGCGTAACTTTATTAAAGGTTTCGATTTTTTGATGATTTTAACAAAATTTCACTGGGAAATTTTAGGGGATTCTGAACATTCGATTACGTTTAAAAACAATAGGCTTCGAGTAATCATAGATTGTGATTTTTGTACTAAATTTCATTCGAATTGCTGTATTCGTTCGTGAGATATCGTCTCCATAGACTCACTGACGCACACATACACATACTTTCACACACACACACACACACACACACACACACACACACACACACACACACAGAGACATCACCTCAAAAATGTTCGATTCGTGATGAGGGATGCTTGAAACGTGCTCTCCCGTCGAAAACTCGAATTCGAATTTTCGACCCCGTCACAATACTTTCCTTATATATTATGTATATAAGGAAAGTAAAAACTAATTAGAATATAAAAAAATCGCTCCGAGGTGTCTTCGAACATGACCTGAAGTATCACTCGTAATTTCGTAGCTGTGGGTTGCTTAAATTTCTGGCTGTGCGCCCAATACATGAACAGATAAGCAGGCATATTCTTTTATTATACTAAAACTTTTAAATTAATGAGAAAAATATTCATCTCTATACAAAAAAGTCTCAATAATTCTTGGAGAAATTTTTATTACCTGCAAAATTTCTGCAATTTTATATTTTGTTTCTCTTTTAATTCAGTTTTCTATCACTCAAAACTTTTTATACATCCAATTATTTTCCCCATATACCCTTTGTACGGTCATTTGCTGCATCAATAACATCAACTGTCATTGTTGTTGTTTTTTTGATGTTTTCGAAGCGTATAGCGAATTAAAGTAGATTATAAATCTTTTCAGTCTATTTTATTATTGATTTTATGCCACTGGATATGAATAATGGTGCCCAGGCTCACGTGAGGGAATCGGCTGGAAATAGAACATGAAATTTTCGCGCCATTTTCTGGCTGAATAACACCTTTTTGCATCGTCCTTTTCATCTCTTAAAAGTTTTAATTTATGTAATGTAAAAAATGTGTGCTGATAAAATAATATTTCATTATTTCTTTAAAAGGAGTACTGGATAAAGATTGTATGATTTTGGATGAACAGTCCATATTTAAAGAAATTGTTAGTGAAATATTGTGTGACATGTTAGAAATTTTAAATTTTCCTATTAGGCAGATATTTTGATTTTGATGTGAGAAACAAATATATTTGTATTAATTGGTAAAAATACTAGGTAAAGAAGGTTATATCATTAATATGAATATCACGAACTAGAAAATGTAAACTGTAAACAAAACTTTGTAAACAAAACACTTTGTGAACAAAATGTGCATAGGGTAAATCGGAGAGAAACCGATACACCATTTACCATATCCATATATAAATTCTGTATTCACGATTTCGGGTTGTACAAAGCATATGGCTGTCATTTCTTCAACATTGCCACTGATGATGGTCATTATAATGTCTGGAAGCGCTATATGGTATTTTAAAATGAAAAAAATTCTTGTACGTCAAGGTAATGTTTTTTAAATAAAGACACAGATCTTGTAGTCTTTTATTGTTTACAGATCTTGTAGTTTCTGATTGTTTACAGATCTTGTAGTTTCTGATTGTTTACAGATCTTGTAGTTTCTGATTGTTTACAGATCTTGTAGTCTTTGATTGTTTACAGATCTTGTAGTCTTTGATTGTTTACAGATCTTGTAGTCTTTGATTGAAAATATTTGATATATTTTAGACGTGTTTTCCATACTTGTTAATGTTAAACTATCTTAAACAGCAATCACATGAAACATGCAACTTTTGAGTTGTCACTACTAAAGGCAGTCTGCAATATTTGCACACGTTTGTCACAGAAGAATCTTCTGTCTGACACGTCAAAGAAATAGGAGAGCTATATATCCTATTGATGAATGTACAAGTCAAACAAAGATGAAAAACACAAGGGAGAATCTTCGAATGTTTTCGCAACGGTGTGACAGTGAAATATTTGAAAAAGCTCTCGGAAATATTGCAATCCCCCATACTAAGAAAAGCCATCCAATATATCCAGTATACTGTAAACAAAAACATAGAACCTTTAAAAATGGCTTTCATATAATTCCAAGATGCCATCGATCAATCTCTTTTGATTTGAAGCCGATGATACCCTTCAAGTTAGCATTCGATTCATACATAATATTCTTCCCCTTGTATAAATAAGGAATGAAAATAATCATGGACGTTATTTTGTGCAATTAAACTCAATATAATGAATTATTGAAGATATAAAGAAAACATGACTATGAGTCTGGAGGGAAAAGTCATGTGCTGTTCACATAACATTTTTACTTTCCCTGCAATACATGGTGTAATGTACAGGCAAAGTAGTGGAATCATGACGAAAATTGCAACTCGAGTTTTCGACGGATATACACTATTTGGGACCTCTAGAATACGAAAATACCATTTTTAACGTGACGTCTGTGTGTGTATCTGTATGTCTGTGTGCCTATGTGTCTGTATGTGCAATGTATGTATCCACTCTAACTAAAAAAATCTGATGTGGACAGCACATGACCTTCCCTGCAGACTCAAATTCATGTTTCCTTTATTTCTTTAATAATTCATTAAATTGAGTTTAATTGCACAAAATAACACTAAATTTGCATTTTTAATTCAATTTTTACTTTCCCTACAATACATGGTAATGTATAGGGAAAGTATTGGAATCATACGGAAAATTGCAACTCGAGTTTTCGACGGAACTACGCGTTTCGAGACCTCTAGAATACGATAAAACCATTTTTCGCGTGACGTCTGTGTGTGTGTCTGCCTGTCTGTGCAGATTTTGTATCCATTCTAACTAAAAAACTAATTAACCGAATTTCATAACATTTGGTAGGTAAGTCACTTGTGGGCGATTCTAGTGCTGACTACTTTTGTGTACGATTCGCGATAAAAGAACCCGCCTTTTTTTACAAAATAGCCTTAAAAAATTCCCTGTATCCACTCTAGCTGAAAAACTAATGGACCGAATTTCACAAAATTCGGTAGATGTGTCACTTGTAGATTACCCTGGTGCTGATTAGATTTTAGTACGATTCGGAAAAAGTAACCTGCCTTTTTTTGCAAAATGGCCCGCAAAAATCGTCAAAATCTAAACTAAAGAACTAGGTATACTTAAATATATCCATTAAATGCTTGTTTGATACGTAATTTTTAACGAAGAAAAGAATAAGACCAACACTATTACACTAGATCCAGCCGTTCTCGAGATATTTTAGTTGTTTCGTATTTTCTCTACGTCGCTTTTGAAAATAAGTGCAGTTACCAAATGAGAACGAAAATTGAATAAAAAGTGAATTAAATTTAATTAAAATAAAGAGAACGTGGATATAAGTCTGCAGGGAAAGTCATATGCTGCCCACATCAGATATTTTACTTTCTCTGCAATATATGGTAATGTACAAGGAAATTCTTGGAATCATGCCGAAAATCGCAACTTGAGTTTTCGACGGAACTACACGTTTTGGGACCTTTAGAACACGAAAAAACTATTTTTAGCGTGACGTCTGTGTGTATGTGTCCGTCTGTCGTCTGTGTTGTTGTTGTTGAGACCCAGACCGTCCGACCTACCAGAAAGGTGTAAGGTAAATGTTTGGACGGCCGGGAAGTGCCACTCAATTTGGACCGGAACCCAGTGGGGGAGGCATCCACTGGGACCGTACCCTCCTTCCCCTACCACCGACCTCTCGGAAGGACTTACGGACCCACATGTTTAACGTGATCGTACTCCGCGTGAACACGGCGGCAGTTTTGGCAGTGGCTGGAATCGAACCCGGGCCTTCCGAGTGCAACTCCAGCGCGCTAACCAATGGGCTACCGCGCCCTGTCTGTCGTCTGTGTATCTTTCTGTCTGTCTGTCTGTGCAATGTATGTATCCACTCTGACTCAAAAACTAATTGAATGAATTTCATAAAGTGTTATAGGTAAGTTACTTGTTGGTTACCCTGGTGCTGATTAGATTTTGGTACGATTCGGGATGAAAGAACCCGCAGTTTTTTTGCGAAATGACCCGCAAAAATTTCATGTATTCACTCTAGCTGAAAAACTAATTGACAAAATTTCAGAAAATTTGGTAGATATGTTACTTTTAGGGTGCCCTAGTGTTGATTAGATTTAAGTACAATTCGGAAATAAAGAACCCGTCTTTTTTAAGAAATAGCCCTGTAAAAAATCGCCAAAATCTGAAAATGTAGACTACGCATGTTGAAATATTTCAATTAAATGCTTCTTTTATAAGTACGTCATTTTTGACGAGGGAAAGAATAAGACCAATCCCCATTATTCTAGGACGAACCATTCTCGAGATATTTGAATTGTTTCGCATTATTGTTACGCTGCCTTTGAAAAAAAAATATATAGTTACCAAATAAAAGCAAAAATTGAATTAAAAGTGCACAGTTAGTGCTCTTATTTTGTGCAATTAAGCTCAGTTTAATTAATTATTAAAGAAATAAAGAGAAGCTGAATTTAAGTCTACAGAGAAAGTCATGTACTGCCCATATCAGATTTTTGAACTTGAGCGCATGATAGATATTCCAAGAACCGTTCGATGAATTCGTATGAAATTTTGTATGCTTAGTAATGACACCATTGTCCTATAAGTATACTAGATTTACATGTGCAACTTATTTATTTCTAAATTTTTGCTTTGTAAGTTGTTAAAACTTCTGAAATCCTGAAAAAAAATTAAATTAAAAAATATATATTTATTTGCCTCGTTAAAAAATAAAGTAATTAAACAATACTAGTATGCAAGTAAATTAAGGATGTTGTCATTAATAAAACTCCAAATTAGTTTGATTAAATCGATCAAAATTTAAGAGATCATGGGCAGAACAGCGTATTATGATTTTGACCTCGCCCTCCTCCCCCAAAACTATGAATTATAATTATTTTATATATAATATTTCTCAATTTTTTGTTACTTTTTCATTTTTTGTAGAGAAGAATATTATTTTTCTCTAGCTAAAAATTTAATTCCAACAACTTTAATAGATTTTTTATTTTCAAAAAGTTTAAACTTCTGTTGATTTTGTCGACATTTTTTGGCATTTTAAGTGTCGAGTATCCTCTTAGGAAATATCGAGGAAGAAAATAAATTATAAATCGTTTTGCTGAAGATACAGCTACACAAAAGCAAAATAAAAATAAAATAGAAAACAGAAAAAAAAATCCTCTCAAATGTTCTCGAAAAGAGAAATGACAGTTAAATATTTCAAAAAGCTCCCCCAAAGGATCATAATACCACATGGGAAGAGTACTCTACCAACAACATATCCGTTGTGCTGTAAATAAACATATAAGATGTAGAAATAGCTTCCAATGAACTCCCAAGAGGCAACACAGAGACTGAGATTTGCAAACTGAGAGTTAGTTGCTTTTTTAGATTGTTTAAAATTATAACTATACGAAAATTTCAAATTAGTCGAATTTTTTTATTACATTGTACCAATATATGGCATTTAACATAACATTGTACAAATACATGGCATTTAACATAGTACTGTATAAATACATGGCATTTAACATAGCATTGTACAAATTCATAGTATTTAACATGGTATTGTACAAATATATATCATTTAGCATAGCACTATACAAATATAAGGCCTTTAGCATAGCATTGTACAAATACATGGCATTTAACATAACATTGTACAAATAAATGGCATTTAGCATAGCATTGTACAAATGCATGGCATTTTGTACAGAATTATACAAATATATAGCATTCAGCATAGCATTGTACAAATATATAGCATTTAATATAGTATTGTATAAATATAAGGCATTTAGCATAGTATTGTACAAATACATGGCATTTAACATAGCATTGCACAAATATATGGCATTTAAGATAGCATTGTACAAATGCATGGTATTCAGCATAGTCTTGTACAAATGCATAGTATTTAGCATAGCATTGTACAAATATATAATATATAGCATTTAACATTGCATTTCACAAATATATAGCATTTAGCATAGCATTGTACAAATATATAATATATAGCATTTAACTTTGCATTTCACAAATATATAGCATTTAGCATAGCACTGTACAATATATGGCATTTAGCATAGCATTGTACAAATACATTGCATTTAACATAGCATTGTACAAATAATATAGCATTTAGCATAGCATTTTACAAATGCATGACATTTAGCATAGCATTGTACAAATACATGGCATTTAGCATAGCACTGTACACATATATGCCATTTAGCACAGTATTGTACAAATGCATGACATTTAACATAGCATTGTACAAATATGCGGCGTTTAGCATAACATTGAACAAATACATAGCTGGGTGATCAAAATATCACACGCATCAAATTTTAAAATCATGTAATCTACAGAGCAATTGAAATAGTATACCCTCAAAAATTTGTCCGACCTATCTTCTGCTGTTTCAATAAGTCAGACGATCATTACAGACATCTTTTTTATCAACTGAAGTGCATACCATTTTTTCAAGAGTGAGAGAATTTTAGAGTAGTATTTATCTTGTCATTCTTGTGTGGGTGTCATTAAAGGGTTTCAGAACAAATATCCATGCTCCTAAACTCTTAACAATTTACCAGTTATGAGGTTAGTAAAAAGTTTTAGAGAAACTAAATCTATTGCAGACAAAAAAGAACTGGTAGGCCTTCCATTTTAACTCGAAATAAAGTCTGCTTTGAAAATACTGCGAAATAAAGACTACGAAATAAAGACTGCTCTGAAATAGAGACTGCTTTGCTGAAAAATTGCAGCTGAACTCTTCTGAAACTCTTCAGTGACACTCACATAAGAATGACTAGAGAAATATTGCTTTAAAATAAAAAATAATTTCATTCTGTAAAAACATCATATTTTTGAATTGATAAAAAGTAGGTCTGTAATGTTCGTCTGGTGCAATAAAATCAGCGGACAATATTTCCAATATATTTTGAAGGTGCATTAGTGCCAAACTGAAAATAATTCTACTACTTCAATGTCTATGTACATATATAATTTCTAAGTTCGATGTGCTAACTTTTAGATCATAGTGAATATAGAAATCAACCAGTTGGGGTTATAACCAAGGGCTATCGCTGGCAAAATGACATTCTATATATTAAGCTACTGTGATGACATTCCTATCTACTATACTAAAAGTGGATCCTATATTATCTTCCATACGCTTTTCGACTAAAGCGAAACATCAGATTTGAACAAATATTTCATTCTCTTTTCTTATAAAATATATTCAAATGATAACTTCAATTATATTTCTTATAACTTGATCTTTACCATTGTTACATAATTATACACAAACATTGAAAAAAAAATTGCAATATTTAGGTCTTAAAAATTCGGATGGTAATATGGAAAGAGCACGTTTGTGTATAATCTAAAAGATATTAAACTAAGATTGTGACGAGATTTAAGCAGCTTGTTTTTAATAACTGTTTAAGAGTTATTTAAAATTGTAAGTTGAATTATACTGCCTCATTTATTCAACAAGGATAAAAAATCTGATGTGGGCAGCACATGACTTTCACTGCAACCTCATACTCATGTTTTCTTTATTTCTTCAATAATTCCTTATATTGAGTTTAATTGTACAAAATAACACCCATAATTATTTAAAATGACACTCAATTTGCACTTTTAATTCAGTTTTCACTTATTTTCAAAGGTCACGAAGCAAAAATACGAAGAAACTGAAATATTTCAAGAACTGCTAGTCCTAGTGTAATGGTGTCCTTTCGTCGTCAAAAATTAAGCGTAAAACAAGCATTTAATTGATATATTTGAGCATACGTAGTCTTTTATTATAGATTTTAACGAGTTTTGCGGGATATTTCGCAGAAAAAGGCAGGCTATTTTTTTCCGAATCCTGCCAAAGTCTAATCAGCACCAGAATAACCCACAAGTGACTTATCTGTCAAATTTTGTAACCTTTAGTCTATTAGTTTTACAGCTAGCGTGGATACAGGCAATTTTTGCGGGCCATTTCACATAAAAAGGCCGGTTCTTTTATCTCGAATCGTATTAAAATCTAAGCAGCACCAGGGACTTACCCACCAAATTTTATGAAATTCGGTCTATTAGTGTTTTAGTTAGAGTGAATACATACATTGCACAGACAGACAGACACACACGCTCACACAGACGTCACGCTGAAAATACTTTTTTCGTATTCTAGAGGTCACGAAACGTGTAGCTCCGTCGAAAACTCGAGTTGCTATTTTCGGCATGATTCCAATACTTTCCCTATACATTACCATGTATTGCAGGGAAAGTAATACGTAAATATGTCTCCTCATAAAAACTTTTGACATTTGAGAAAAAAAAATTGGCTCATTTCACCACAGTGAGTGGATATAGGAAAGGTAGAGTTAACGCTTTGATATATTGCGAGAGAGCTATGATAGATCGCACTACCATATTCCCTAGTTATAGCTATTTCCCTTTTTTACAAACTTCTTCCTAAAAGTTTGAGAATTACTGATAAAAATTGATATGATGTATAATACTGTTATGAACGTGTAAAAGGCCTTTATTGGAGTCTCTTTTTAAAATCAGACGGAAAAAACACCTTTGCAAGCATCCATTCCTTTGGCGCGAATTCAGGATTTCCATTAGGGGTCCGATTCAGGGGTCCGAGCATGTTTTCCCCTTCCTCTGAAAACATAGAGGGATCCGGGAATAAGTGATCGATTCATTCCTATGGCGTGAATTTAGGGTTTCCATATGCTGAAGTTCAGCGAAGGGATGTCGGATTTGGCGATTTTTCATCAATTCAGCGACGTTTCGAAATTTCGAGAACCCTCTCGAAATAGCGAATATTCTACGAGATACCAGACCTTTTCGAAAATTTCTACGGAGAGTATATAAAGAGAGTCTTGGGAATGTTTTCCCTTTTCCTGGAAATAGAGATGAGTAAGCAGGGGGTAAGTGATCGGTTGTAGGAATTGCTATTAATTTTGAATATTTCCTCAAACTCATATTCAGATTAAGCTGTTTGAGACTTGAAAGAAAAACAACGCCTGGCAGCAAGATTAAACAATTTTAAAAAACATTTCTGGTGTGGCCGACTTTTGCAATCGATGATTTTCTAAATAACACTCATAGACATGTTTGGTATTTTCTATCCATGTTCCTGTGGGTCCAAGAATGTTTTCCCTTCCTCTGAATACATAGATACATAGTACGCCGGTATTAAGTGATCGACTCATTCCTATGGGGTGAATTTAGGGTTGTTCTATGCTGAAGTTCAGAGAAGGGATACAGATTTGGCGATTTTTCACCAAATTAACAACGTTTCGAAAGTTCGAGAACCTTCTCGAAAGTTGTTTAGATAGTTTCTACGGAGAGTATATAAAAGTAGTCGTTGTAGAGCAGTTGACATGATACGAGTTACATTGAATTGTGAGACACGTCAATGTTTTGAGAACAGCATTGTCTGTTTTGTAAAATGAGTGGATCATTTAATTGCTGTTTTAATGTATCTGAAAGTTGTTTAGTGATCTTATAAGATAATTATCGAGCTATTTGATGTATATTATTCCTGTTTACGTTGTGCTTTTAAATAAATGTGGTAGTTATCCAGAAATTTGAACTTATTTTTGTATTGAACTCATTCTTGTGGAGAGTACATCTACGATTTCAGAGGGTACATCATAAAAACACTCTTCATGCATACCTTTTGCTCTTATAAAATTCACACACGTAATTGTTATTTAAGATTTTATCCTTCCACCTTTCTTTAGAAACTTCAAAGAAATAGCAGTCATATATCCTCTTGCTGAAAGTGCAGTCAGACAAAAATACTCGGGGAAAAAATCCTTCGGCTGCTTTCGGGAAAAAAGTGACAGCTAAATATTTCAAAAAGCTCTCCAATGCATTGGAACACTGCACATGGTAGAGCTCCATCCAACACATCAACTGTGCTGTAAACAAAAACACAGAATCCATTAAATGTCCTCCTTCCAGCAATCTATTTCCATTTGCAATCGATGATTCTCTCCAAGTTCGTGTGGTCTTGGGGATGTTTTCCTTTTTTCCTGGAAATAGAGATGAGTAAGCCGGGGATAAATGATCGGTTGCGGAAATTGTGATCAATTTTGAATATTTCCTCCAAATGCACATTCAGATTAAGCTGTTTAAGACTGAAAAGAAAAACAACGCCTGACAGCAAGATTAATCAGTTATAAACAACATTTTTGATATGGCCGACTTCTGCAATCGATGATTTTCTAAATAGTCTTGATAAACTACATATCTGGTATGACTGAGATTTGTAACGATGGTTATCCATGTTCGTGTGAGTCCGGGAATATTTTCCCTTCCTCTGAAGACATAAATGGGTGATGAGCCGGGAAGGAGTGATCACTGTAAGAATTACGATCAATTCGGAGTATTTTCTTAAATTTATATTCAGATTTAGCTGTTTGAGATTAACTAAATGCAATTCCTGACGCTAGCAGCAAGGTTAAATAATTTTAAACAACATTTCTGGTATGGCCGACTTCTGCAATCAAGGATTTTCTAAATAACACTCATAAACAACATGTCTGGTATGACTAAGTTTTGCATTCGATGGTTCTATCCATCTTCGTGTGGATCCGAGAATGTTTTCTCTTCCTTAGAAAACACAGATGGGTGGTAAGTCGGGATCGACTGTAAAAATTACGATCTATTTGGAATATTTTCTGGAGTTTATATTCAAATTAACTTGGGCCATTGCTGCAACTGGGAGTTTAGATTACCTTTGTTGTCCTAGTCTGTATATCCAAGTACCTTAGCTGCTTTGGTTGTGAAATCTATGGAATTTGTGCTGTTGTTTATAGTATTCCATGCTCTGTAAGAGAGACCATACCGAAAACAAGTACCTATGTCATCTATGACCATAATGAGGCAAATTGTCATCTTAAAAATGTGAAACCCAATTGAATTGTGTCTAGCTTTTTCAAGATCTGTCCCATCGTATGACGACAAACAATTATTGTTCCTTAGGAATCGAATTAGTGATTAGCTGTTTTTTAAAAAAAATCTGTATAGACGAACCAATTCTTTGAAATTTTTATAATCATTCGTCTTTTATATATTATTTATCTTTTGCTTTATTTTGACATCTATAGCTACGTCACATCTCCATAGAACAAGATATTATTCTTAACATTCCGACAGAGAATCCTGCAGTTTCAGAACTATCAACTATAATCAGCAATCGATGGCACTGCCCCTGTTGGCACGATCTGGGGAAAATGTCCTCTGGTACGGGTTGTTGAAAACTTGAATAAAAAAATGCAACGATTTTATGGAAAAAATCTCGTTCTTATGTTTCGTATGGAAGGAAATGTTAATTATATTTTTTGTTCTCTATGCTAATTCAGACAAGTCGCCAAAATACTGCACTTTTGAGAATATATTTTATGTCGTTTATTATGTATTTGTAAATGTATGGAGAGCGCTCGGTTACACTAAGACTGGAGTGTGTTTGTTAAGAAAATGAGTTTCCGTCTTTTTAAGATACATCAAATAAATAAAAATTGTCATAAATACTGATGATAAACGCGCAGTTAAGAAAAATTAAAAAAATAAAAAGATTAAAAATCCTCGAATGTTTTCGGAAAGAAATGACAGCCAAATATTCCAAAAAGCATTGGAACAGTACCGAGAGAAAAACTCTGTTCAAAAAATCCTCTATAGTAAACAAAAAAAACAGAATCTATAAAAAAAAAATTTCTTCTACATAATTCCCGAATGGCAACAAGCAATCTATTTCCATTTGCAATCGATTACTTTCTCCATGTTGACGCAGGCCTTGATATGTTTTCCCCCGTTTTCCTTCAAAATAGGGCTGGGCAAGATGCAGACAAGTGATGAGCTCTAGGGATTTTGATGGATTTGGAGTCTGTGGATGTGTAGTATAGCTCCGATTATCCGAATCAGTTGAGACTGGGTAATATCCGGATAATCAGATGTTTTTGTAACTGTAGTAAATACAAAAGTAAACAATTTTAACTTACATTTTTGTAGAAATTGTACATTTTAAGTTATTTGTGTAAAAACTAATGGAAATTAAGTTACTTTTATTTACCTTACTTTTTTACATGAAAACTCATCTATTGTTTTCTGCTTCAAAGATGAAACTTGTTCTTGTGATGCTAAGTTCCGCACATTTTTTAACGTAGCAAGTGAAGAAAATTGCATTACTCTTGCCTCTTCGTTTATTTTTCGCTTTATCAAAACATTCAAATGTCTCTGTGACAGCTTCCGACGGCTCTTCATTTGTGTGTGTATAATTATATATATAATATTTTCTGCAGAAATAAACACAGAATTTCAATCCATCTGGTGTGAAGCTCAATGTCAGTGACTTTCTTGTTTCCTCTTAGCGCCAGGAGAGATAAATCTCTCTCGGTCTATCCATGCCAAGAGCAATTTCATTGGAAATTTAGCCGAAAAGAAATACGCAAGAAATTTCTATCCAGGCTATGGCAGTTCTTTGGTAGACTTGTTACAAAGAAGGAACTGTTTTCCTTAATAGTTTCGTTTCCACAAATTGAGTGTTTATTATCTGAATCATCGGATGGTCATTTTGAAACTTAATAAGAAATTTGATTGAGAAAATCGCCAAATTTATAGCGTTTTGATATAATCAGTGTTTCGATATTTTTTCAGAGTGATAATCTCGACGTATGGAATTGATCTATAGAAAAATATGAGACATTCATCTCAAATAACAGTATTTTTTAATTTAGCAGATTTCACGTTGCATTCTTTGATTTTCATTTTTCATTTGCTTCAATTTTTATTTTGTTTTTTATAAATTAGAAGTGACATAGCTATGACAAAGTCATTTAAGTGTGTGTGTATTTTAAGGGCAAGAAAAAGTATTCTTATGGAAAGTGAATCCTGGATGTAATATGCAAAGCATTTTTAATACATTTGGAATTTTTCTATGTGAATCAAAAATTGAAATTTAAGCAAGTGAAAAGGTAAAGTTTTGTGAGTGGTATTTTTTTTTACATGTTTCCCCCTGATTAATATATAATTAATCTAATTATATATTAATTTGTATATTAATTTAACTAATTATATATTAATTTATTCTAATTAAAATTAAGTTTCCCGTGTAGTTTTTCGTTTTTTATTTGGATTCACAGAGAAACGCAAAACCAAGGTTCCCACTGTAATAAAATTTCGAAATATTATTAATTTATTTTTACTGTAATTCAATTATTAGTAATTTCATTTAATTGAAATTCATTGTATTTTATCGAATTTTACATTGCAATTTAATTATTCAATTATTGTAATTTTATTTCATTAAAATTCAATTACAGCAGTAAACTTCGGTTTATCTCGGCATTCATTATTTCGGGGCGCTTTTCGAACTGCATTCGGGGCCATTCGACTGTACTGAGGTCTATTGTAATAGACTAAATTATTTTATTTGTAGATTTAGGTTCATTGAAGTTTACCTTATATTCTAAAAATTAATTTAAATGTTTTTCTCACGTACTGTACAGTGTAATGTACTGTTCAGTCTGCGTAACGCTTTCGGCAAAAAAATCACATTTTTTCAATAAATTATTCAGTAATATTTATTAGCTACATATTGTAAACATAAAAATTATCTAAAACTTAAATCGTGGATGAAAGGATAAAATCAATTATTTTCTAAATTAATTTTCCGGAAAATCTTTGAAAATAATAAGAGTCATAAAAATATCATATTTATCTGTACGCATTTATTTCAAAATTATAAAAAATCTAAAAGTATGACTTTGATAAAATCTAAAATGATATTCAAACTAAATGAAACCAATTATTAAATCTAAATGAAATCCAATCATTTAAAAAAAAATTGTGCTCCTCTGCAATAAAATTTATTATTATCTAATATTTTTTTTTCATTTGTTCCTTTTTAACACTTTACAACAAAGTTGAAAAGTGTTTATGACTTTGTTCATTCTGTCTGTCTGTCTGTCTGTCTGTCTGTCTGTCTGTCCGTTAGCACGATAACTGCCGTAAAAATGACTTAATCAAAATGAAATTTGAGTATGTTGTTCAGACGGTCTGTAGGACCTATGGGAATATAAATGAATAATATCACACAATTAGTTTTGGATTGAACCCGGGTTGAAAAAATGAAATACATTGAGCCCTATGGGACCTAATTTTTCTAACATTTTTTAAGCGGATTTAAAATTCACAAATTGCTTCGAAAATTTTAGGTAATAGTCAAGTTGTTCCATAAAATATATAAAAAAAATTCAGCTAAATATATTCAGTAGTTTTTTAAATAAAAATTAAAATAATAATTACACATCTTATATGAAACGATCACGTGACCATGATATGAAACGATCACATGACCCACTTCAAAATGAGATATGGCATCCATCTTGTTTCAAATTCGTGATTTTTTAAAGTTCTTTTTAATTCATATTGAGTGTTGTATCCATCCTAAAACTACTTTATTTCTGCTTAAATTCTGTGCATCTACAAACTAAAACAACACAATGACAATATATTTGAGTTTAAATTCTCATTCAAATTTGATTATTTCTACAATTAAGCCTATTTTTCACCTATGTAAAATGTAAACAGCAAAATATGTAGAATGAGTTGTATTAGAATTACTGTATTTCTTTAACACAAAATAATTCAGTCCATGGAGTCTGCATGGCTGATATGAATGAAATATTAATTGATTTTATAAACAGAAGGACGATATTTTTCGATGAAGTTTTAAGCATAAAGTTTATGAATTGTAGCTCAATGGTCTTAATTTTTAAATAAAATAAATTATTATAGTATTGTGATGAATGACATGAATGGGGGAATTATTTATGAATGAAATGTTGCTTTTATAGAGAGAGCCAGGCGTGTTATTTTTTATGACGTCATTTGAATGAATTTCAGTTGTTTTCGATGATGTTTTCAAATATAATAAATTATCGTAGTATTATGATAGATTTAAAAATATTACCGTGGAATGTATTGCATTTTAGAGATATTTAAACCACGCAATTTATATTTCAATGCCGTCTTTTGAATGAAGTTCATTGTTTTCAATGAAGGTTTAAGTTTTCAAATATAATAAATCAATGTAGTATCGTGATAAGTTTTAAAATATTACCGAGGAATGTATTGCATTTTCGACTTTTTTTAAATAAAATTGCATTGAAGTTGGAAAGTGTTTCATAATCAATGCTTTAAGCATGATTGATCTTTCTTGTTAATAGATGTAACTGAAACACTATTACGTTTTGTGTGTGTATGTGTGTGTGTGTGTTTCTTTTTCTATATTTTATTAATTTGAGTTTGGAGAAAATTTTTTCACATGTAGCAACCGACTCAATATTCCATTTATTCAAATTTCTCGCTACTCCCGCTTCTCCAAATACTCCAAGTCCCCAGATCTGAGTTCACCTTAGCCCAAGCTCAGATTCACATCCAGAGCAAACTCAAACCACACAACTCTGAAATATCATGACCAGCGTTCTGACTTTGAGCACGCACGAGAACTTGTCAAATATTTTTTTTTCAACTCAGGGTAAAGTTTTAAGGTAAATGGTAAAATACAAATACTTTAAGCTAAAGTATAATTTAGTTCTATAATGATTCGATGCTATTTTCAGCTCTTCGCATAGTGACGTATTTAGCAAGTTTTATTGACGATTGAGTTTTGCCATAGAGAAAGACGAAAAAGTTTTCTTAAAGAAAAATATTGCTGTGACAGGATTTCAAAGAAAGCTGCCAAAAGGAAATACAAAATGGAAAATAATTTCTTGAACTCGAGCAAAATATGCTCAGGAACAGTCAAAACGTCTTTTGTCGTGACGGAAAGTGGCACACGTTAAGGCAGACATTTGCTCGTTAGCTCAACTTGACATCGCAGATGTATTTATAGTCTCCGATACCACTGTTAAGCCATTTTCAGTGACAGTTCCCAGACAATTTCAATAGCTTAGGAACACACATGATCAAAAATTACAAAACTCCTCAACTATATCGTTTAATAGAAATAATTGTGGGGCGCACTTGGTTAAGGACGAAATTGCGTGAGGAACATATATGATCAAAAATTATGAAATTCCTCAACTATATCGTATAATAGAAATAATTGTGGGGCACACTTAGTTAAGGACGAAATTACATGTGAAGCATGTATGATCAAAAATTATAAAACTCCTCAACTATATCATATAATAGAAATAATTGTGGGGTGCACTTGGTTAAGTACGAAGACACGTGAGGTTATCTGACCCAAAACTGGTTGTAAAGAGCTCGTGTCCCAAACTGTATTCTAATCGCGGCTTTCTGCATGGCTAATCGGCAATTCATTCCTTGAGATACTGGGACGACATTATTTTCTTCGATATTGACGTGAAATCCACACAGTATTGTAAGAAATGTAATGAATTCACATTTGAAATAATAGAAATTACAGTTTTGTTTTCGATAAGTTTCAGTTTGATCCATTTTTGTAAAAAAATGATTACATACATTAAAAAAAAATCTGATGTGGGCAGCACATGACTTTCCCTGCAGACTTATATCCACGTTCTCTTTATTTTAATTAAATTTAATGCACTATTAATTCAATTTTCGTCCTCATTTGGTAACTGGACTCATTTTCAAAGGTGGCATAGAGAAAAAACGAAAAAACGAAAATATCTCGAGAACGGCTAGTCCCAGTGTAATGCTGTTGGTCTTATTCTTTTCTTCATTAAACATTACGTATAAAACGAGCATTTAATGGATATATTTCAGCATACGAAGTTTCTTATTTTAGTTTTTGTCGATTTTTGCGGGCCATTTTGCAAAAAAAGGCAGGTTATTTTTTTAATCGTACCAATATCTAAGCAGCACCAAGATGACCCACAAGCTACTTATCTACCAAATTTTGTGAAATTCGGTCCATTAGATTTTCAGCTAGAGTGGATACAAACTTTTGCGGGCCATTTCGCAAAAAAAGGCGGGTTCTTTTATCCCGAATCGTACCCAAAACTAAACAGCACCAGATTCTTTCACAAGTGATTTACCTACCAAATTTTGTGAAATTCGGTCAATTACTTTTTTAGTTAGAGTGGATACAAAATCTGCACAGACAGACAGACACATACACATAAACACAGACACACACACAGACGTCACGCTAAAAATAGTTTTTTCGTATTCTAGAGGCCTCGAACCGTGTAGATCCGTTGAAAACTTGAGTTGTGATTTTCGGTATGATTCCAATACTTTCCCTATACATTACCATGTATTGCAGGGAAAGTAAAAATCTGATGTGGGCAGCACATGACTTTCCCTGCAGACTTATCTCCAAGTTCTCTTTATTTCAATTAAATTAAATTCACATTTAATTCAATTTTCGTTCCCATTTGATAACTGGACTTATTTTCAAAGGTGGCGTGGAGAAAATACGAAAAAAAAAACTAATATATCTCGAGAACGGCTAGTCCTAGTGTAATGGGGTTGTTTTATTCCTTTCTTCGTTAAAAATTACGTATTAAACAAGCATTTAATGGATATATTTGAGCATACGTAGCTTTTTAGTTTAGATTTTGAAAATTTTTGCGGGCCATTTTGCAAGAAAAGGCAGGTTATTTTCTTCTGAATCGTACCAAAATCTAATCAGCACCAGAGTGACCTATACGTGACTTATCTACCGAATTTTGTGAAATTCGATCCATTAGTTTTTCAGCTATAGTGGATACAAGCTATTGCGGGCCATTTCGCAAAAAAAGGCGGGTTCTTTTATCCCGATTCGTACCCAAAACTAATCAGCACCAGACTCGTCCACAAGTGACTTACCTACAAAATTTTGTGAAATTCGGTGTATTAGTTTTTTAGTTAGAGTGGATACAAAATCTGCACTGACAGATAGATACACAGACAGACACACAGACACACACACACACAGACGTCACGCTAAAAATGGTTTTTTCGTATTTTAGAGGTCTTGAAATGTGTAGATCCGTCGAAAACTCGAGTTGCGATTTTCGACATGATTCCAATACTTTCCCTATGCATTACCATGTATTGCAGGGAAAGTAAAAATCTGATGTGGGCAGCACATGACTTTCCCTGCAGACTTATATTTATGTTCTCTTTATTTTAATTAATTTTATTTCACTTTTAATTCAATTTTCGTTCTCATTCGGTAACCGGACTTCTTTTCAAAGGTGGCTTTGAGAAAATACGAAAAACTAAAATATCTCGAGAACGGCTAGCCCTAGTGTAATGGGCTTGATCTTATTCCTTTCGTCGTAAAAAATTACGTATTAAACGAGCATTAAATGGATATATTTGAGTATACCTAGTTCTTTAGTTTAGATTTTGACGATTTTTGCCGGCCATTTTGCAAAAAAAAAGCAGGTTAGTATTTTCCGAATCGTACCAAAATCTAATCAGCACCAGGGTAACCCACAAGTGACTCATCTACCGAATTTTGTGAAATTCGGTAAATTAGTTTTTTAGTTAGACTGGATACAAGCTTTTGCGGGCCATTTCGCAAAAAAAAAGGCAGGTTCTTTTATCCCGAATCGTACCCAAAACTAATCAGCATCAGATTCGCCCACAAGTGACTTACCTATCAAATTTTATGAAATTCGGTCAATTACTTTTTTAGTTAGAGTGGATACAAAATCTGCACATACAGACAGACACACAGACAGACAGACACGCACACAGACGTCACGCTAAAAATAGTTTTTTCGTATTCTAGAGGTCTCGAAACGTGTAGATTCGTCGAAAACTCGAGTTGTGATTTTCGACATGATTCCAATACTTTCCCTATACATTACCATGTATTGCAGGGAAAGTAGAAAAAGGAATTATAGAAACTTTTACAGTCTACGTTTTGTTTTTAATTGTTTAATGCGTTCCTCAATTAGGTTTAGTTTCAAATATCTGATTTATACTAAATTATGAACTTGCTTCTTTCCATTTAAAATTTTAAATATTCTTTTCTATATTCTAAACTACAAACATGCTTTCCGAAATTTTAAATTATAAACATAATTCCCTCATTCTTCTAAATTATAAACGCATTTTCTCCAATTCTAATTTATAAGTATGCGTTTCTGCTCCTTCTAAATTATAAACAAATTTTCCTCAACTCTAAATTATAAACATGCTTCCCTTCTCATTCTGAATTATAAGTGTACTTGCCTTCTCATCCTGGATTATAAACGTACTTCCCTTCTCATCCTACATTATAAACATACTTCCACAGTTCTAAATTACAAAGCAATAAAAAATTCTTTTAATTCTAAATAATACTTCCCCATTCTACATCATAAACACGCTTCCCTCATTCTAAATATATATATATATATATATATATATATATATATATATATATATATATATATATATCTAATAAATATTTTAAATGAAATTCCAATCATAGATTAGAGATAAGTTGTAACTCATATAACCATAACTTAAAATATTATATATATATATATATATATATATATATATATATATATATATATATATCTAATAAATATTTTAAATGAAATTCCAATCATAGATTAGAGATAAGTTGTAACTCATATAACCATAACTTAAAATATTATATATATATATATATATATATATATTCCAATGATGAATTATAAATACACTTCTCACTGCACTCTAAATAATAAGCACGTTTATTTCCACATATTCTACAGAAACTTTATCTTTGCAAATTAGATAATATTTACTTCCGGTAATCTTACTAATAGCAAGGAACTTTAAAAGTTATATAGCCTGAAGTTGTCAAGTTTTAAATTTTCCTATAATTTATCGTCTGCTGGATATGAATATGGCACTCCAGGTTTTAACTATAAGTTATAACAAGAAACTATAAAAGTTGTTTATGTACATTAAGCTTTCAAACAATTTAACTTAATGGTTGTTAGGTAACAATATGATTCATCTGTCTGCTACTATGTCTAGGAGATTAACTTGTAGCAAGAACGATATACGAACATTCTGGAATCTTAAAATTATTGGCAAAATAACAAATAAAATAATAAATGCAGTAAATTTTAAACGTTACTACCTGACAAATTTAAAAATACTTACTACCACAGAAGTTTAAATATTGACAAAATGGGATTTGCAAATAAAAAGTGCAGAAGTTACATAAAATATTTAAACATGATAAAAAACAGCAGTCACTCCAGTTGAACGTAAACCAAACTGGTTTCGCATCAGTAGCATCTTTTGTTCTTATTGGATCTTCTCAAAATAGATCAAAATATTAATCTATCGAAATTATAACCATTTTTTAAAAACTGTTCAAAATATTAAAATATCAAAATTATGACAACCATTGTAAAACTGTTTAAATATTTAAATATTGGAATTATAACCACATTTTCAAAAAAACTATGAATCGGATGTAAAATCAAAGAACATACTCTTGTAGGAATTTTAAAGGACTATAAATTATTTGCTTAGTATTTATAGCTAGCACTTTTAATTCTTGAGAAATAAGCAATACAAATTTTAATAAGAAAGATCAATCATACATAAAGCATTGATTATGAAACACTTTCCAACGTCAATGCAATTTAATTAAACATCTCTAAAATGCAAATACATTCCTCGGTAATATTTTAAAAATTATCACAATACTACATTAATTTATATTTGAAAACTTCATCGAAAACAAATGAAATTTATTCAAATGACGTCATCTAAATATAAATTGTCTGATTTAAACATCTCTAAAATGCGATATATTCCTCGGTAATATTTTAAAATTATCATAATACTACCATAATTTATTATATTTTAAAACTTCATCGAAAACAAATGAAATTTATTCAAATGACGTCATCTAAGTATAACACGCCTGGCTCTCTCTATAAAAGCAGCATTTCATTCATAAACATTATTCCATTCATTTCATTCATCACAATACTATAATAATTTATTTTACTTAAAAACTTAAGATCATGGAGGTACACGTAATTGAACTCTATGCTTAAAACTTCATTGAAAAAATCGTCCTTCTCTCTGTAAAATCAATTAATATTTCATTCATATCAGCTATATTGCAGACTCCATGAGCTAAGTAATTTTGCCTTAAAGAAATGCAGCAATTCTTATGGAACTCATTCTACATATTTTGCTGTTTACATTTTCCATAAGTGAAAATTAAGCTTCGTTGTAGAAATAATCAAAGTTTGATGATCATTTAAACTCAAATATATTGTAATTGCGTTGTTTCAGTATGTAGATGCACAGAATTTATACAAAAATAAAGCGGTTTTAGGACGGATGTAACATTAAATATGAATTAAAAAGAACTTACTATTATCATTAATCATGGTTTTGGCACAAGAGGACTGCCATATTTTATTTTGAAGTGAGTCACGTGATCTCTTCATATAATGGTCACGTGATCGCTTCATAGAAAAGGAGTAATTATTATTCTAATTTTTATTTTAAAAACTACTGAATATATTATGCTGATTTTTTTTTTATATATTTTATTGGATAATTTGAAATTTCCTAAAACTTTCGAAGCAATTTGTGAATTTTAAATCCGCTTAAATAATTTTTGAAAAATTAGGTCCCATAGGGTTCAATGTATTTCATTTTTTCAACCCGGGTTCATTCCAGAACGAATTGGGTGATATTATTCATTTATATTCCGATTGGTCCCACAAACCATTTGAATAACATACTAAAATTTCATTTTGATAAAGTCATTTTTACTGCAGTTATCGTGCTAGAGGACATACAGACAGACAGACAGAATGAACAAGGTCATAAACACATTTGAACTTTGTTGTAAAGTATTAAAAGTCGAAAATGTTCAATCTTCTTCAACTTGGCAAAGCGACGGCTCAAAAACTACAAGAACTTTGTGAAAACAAATTATTGGTCTGGAAACTAGATTTCTTATTGAATATTTTTATAACTTACTGTTTACATCTACTATATAATTTAAAAGATATTTCGAGTGAAAGTGTACAAAGTGAAGCAAAAACTCGTTCGGACAAAACGTTTTTTTTCGGACACAAATAGTTAAAAATAATAAAATATTTAAATTGGCTTTGCATATTCATAAATTGTGCCCTATCCCCCCCCCCGAAAAAAAAGTATAAATTGTTTATATTTTTATCTATTAGGTTCGGCGGTATAAACGCCAAAAATATTTATATTTTTCATAACGCTTCGATTACATTTAATAAAAATGCATTGTAATTTGTATACATTAATGTATACAAAATGCATTCAATTCCATCATGTAAATTAAAAATTACTATGCATATTTTGTTTTTTGTTTTTTCACACAATGAATCCCAACAAATTTCATGGCGGTTATTGCATTCATTCTTGAGTTATAGTGGTCATACTTCTCAGAAATTAACATATGGACACTTACAGTAATAAACATATGCGCACTGACGCATTTGCACACTGACGCATATACGCAGCCCCACATTTGTCAAATAGTGTTAGAAGTATGTACAGGATGTCTTCAAACACTTTTCTGCCAAAATCTGCATTCTAAATTTTTCTTTAAGAAGTAATTTCTTTATATAGTTATTTGACAAAGCAAATGCTATAGATAGTTGGGAATACTTTACACATAATAATGTATTTTTTTACTCTACCTAATAACTTTAAAAGTGACCAATTATGCACATATTTACTGCAATACACAACATAGTTAACTCATCCATGCATTTTAGCGAACCTTAGCATATAATTTACTCTAATTTGTGAGTTAACATGGTTACACCTTTCAGGCTGGATTATTGTATTTGTTTGCCCTGCCTTGAAATTGGATGGAAATTCAATTTAACTCAAAATTAATCTTTCCACATTGTAAACGGAGGTGCCCTGCGGCGACGGCTGTAATTAAAATGCTTCACCGTATATAATAACTAGGCATTGTTATTTAAATTCTTTAGATAGTTTACTTTCTTTTGAACTCATAACTTCCTTACAAAATGACTTATAACTTGTTTTTTTTTTAATGTTCCTTAAATATCGACTTTATATCAGTAATATAGATAATAACTTTTGGCTGGAAAACGATTTTTATTCTTTTATATTGATTTTGAATTTTACTTTTTTTTACAATTCATGCTATTCGAAAGAGGTGGTAAGGGCTTTATTTCCATACTAGAAAATATACCCGACGTTGCCCAGGAGTTAAAGGTGGGATAAATTGAACTAATTAATCTAAAAATAATAACAAAATAAATAAATATTACTTGTATAAATAAAGTGAAAATTTCATGCAATCCGTATACCCTGGAGCAGCGATACGACCGCACCAAATATAATATATATATATATATATATATATATATATATATATATATATATATATATATACCCTTTACTCTAGGAACACCGAAACCCATATCTCTCTTGAAAACATGAGAATAAAAAGCAGCTTCTATACCGCGCGAATCCACAGAAACGCAGAGGTGATCCCCCTTCTGTAAGCATGGTTTAGGTACCTTGGTTTAGACCCATCTGTTAGGCATGCGCACTTGATAGGTCGAAAAATCCGCATTTCAGTCGGGGAAACGACCACAAGGGAGAAAATAGAATAGAAAATTTTAATAGTTCGCTCGCTTAATAAATTACCAAAATTAAAATTACTTGTGAAATTGAAAATAAATTATGTTAGAATTCGAATATATATATATATATATATACATATATATAGAGAGAGAGAGATATATATATATCTCTTTGCAAAAACTATAGAATTTTGTCAATTTTAGATTTTCGAATGCAATGAGAAATGGAAGCATCGCATAATCTAAAACATGTTAATTTCGATGTACTTTTAAAAATAAATAAATTCAACGGATTTGTCCTGCGGATTCGGTTATACATCTTTGGAAAGAACGTTCCTTGATATTTCTGATGGTGTCAAAATGAAAATTCTGATTATATTTTCGATCGCTAAGGAACTGGTTTTTGTAGAAATTGGTAATATCACTCAAAATCGTGCTAAAACATAAACTAACTAGAAAATAAATCGAATTCAAAACAAGTATCGCTGAGGTGCACCTTTGCGAGTCCTAACGTACTTGCGTACTAAATTTCATAGCCGTATGAAGCTTAAATTCCCGCTGCAGACTACACACATATACACATGCATCTTCTTTTATTATGTAAGAAATATTGATTCAAGACATATAATTACAAAGTTTCTCAAAATAAGGAGAAATATTTTATGAAAACTCTAAATTCTTAACCTTTTGCTTACGGGTGGGACAGCCTCAATCCCAAATGATTGAGGCTGTCCCACTCGTAAGCAAAAGATGAATTTTCCCATATATATAACTTGAGACTTTTCGAACTATAACTCCAATAATTATAGTAATTATAGGAATTTTTTTCATGCGAATTACTTTAAAATGTTCAAAAGAGTTTATATTTTCATTTATATATTTTTTGAAAAATCTATTTTTTTTTTAGGTTTAGCAGTCCGATGACTATTTAAATAGACAGAAGTAGTGGATTAAATCTTCGGTATAAAATAGAAGTGATCATTTTTATTATTATTTAACGGAAGAACACGCTTTTGCTCTTTTATGTTCAATTTTATGTAAGAAAATAACTGGAATCTTTTTCGGAAGAATAGTATAATCCTTTCTTAAGGTATAAATTTTGAGTTCCGCTGAAATATTAAGAGGCTTTACATTACTTGATAGCGTAAAATGAAAAAAACCACAAAACCATAAATATGTTTTGTTGGATAGACGTGATCTAAATATGCCAATTTTTAAGTGCAGTGAGCATTTTGTTTTGTAGAAGTAAAGTAATACAACTTCTTCGTTGAAACTAAAATATAGACAGAGTTTTATGAGAAGTAAATAAAATTGTTGAATTCTTGTACTGTGTTGTTTCATAGCGCCTGATGTTCTGTTGTTGTTAAAATGTCTTTTTTTTTTCTTTTTAGGTAAGAATTACAATTTTTTATATGAAAGTGTTACCTAAAGTGCGTAAGACATTGGTATGTACGATTTAATATTTTCATATAGTAGTAAGCGTATATTATCACATAAGTTACAGAATAAAATATGAAAATATGCAGTGTATGTACTTGTACAATGTTAGGGCTATTCAACTTAGGGACAGTTAAAATTTGGTATTTATAATTGTTTCAGTCTAAAGTGAATTACTTATATATCTCCGTTATTACCATTGTATCACTATTTATAAATATTGTTATTATGAAGTGATTAGTAGTATTACTACATGGAGGTATAATGGTGATAAGAGGTACGGTAAAAAAGCAGTTTTTAAACCTGTTAAAAACAGGGAAAATAACACCCTTATTAAAATAAAAGTTGTAAATTATTTTTATAAGTTAAATTTTGTTCATAGTGTACGGCTTTTTGCATCGAAAGTAGTAGTTTTATTCTAAAATTGAATAATTCAGGTTTTTTACTGTGGTCTTTATTATAAATATGTAATGTTTCAGCCTTTGAGGTCATCAGAAGGGGGGGGGGGGCTTTTATACGGTTCTTGAAGTATTTGTAGACCTCGTTTTGTCGACCTCTGATAAAAAATCTAAAATTCGACTAGGTTAGATTCTGTCCAGTAGTTGAAACAATAAATATGCAAAGTTTTAGTCTTGTAGGTCAGCAGGAAGATGGGGTTTCAGAGGGTCTGGAAATATTTTTCTTTTGAAAACCTCCTATTTCCTTCACCCCCGAGGGATAGAAAATACATCTCCATTAAATTTTGTCTCTTGATCGATATTGTAAGTGCGTAAAGACTCGGCCTTTTTACTCATTGTGGGAGCTTCTGGAGTGTTTTTTTCCCTACTCAAATCTTCCGACCTACTCGAAGGTGTGAGGTAACTGTTTGGAGGGCGAAACAATGCCACCCTATTTAGATCGGAATTCAATGAAGATGACAATCACAGGGACCGTACCATCCTTCCCCTAAATCCAACATTTTTCGGATAGACTTTCGGAACTACGGATTTAACGTTCCCGCGTAATCCGCGTAGACTCGGATATAGATTTTGGGCATCGTCAGGGTCTACCTTGTACGATTCCAACGCCGCAACTACTGTTGTATCTCGGCTCCTCCTTCTGGATTTCGATGAAGAGTCCCACAGCCTCACCAGCTAGCAGCGGCGCCGACTTCGTTGACTCGCGACACTTTTTGAACCCCTAATAATTTTGTTGTGGGTTTCTCGAATCCTTAACGTATGCGTGTATGTGGTGGAGAATATATACGCGTACACATATATGCACAAATTTTGTTTTTGTTAATAATTCTTCTAGTTTTTCACTATCCATTCCCTGTTTACTCTAAAGTCGTATGTATAGAAATTTTGCCTTCAAACTGTTTATTTATTCTGAATACAATATTTTAACTTTGAAATGATTTAAAGAGAAATTCGTTGACATTTCAAACATTGGTAAAAATACCTAAGAATAAATTTTACATTTTTTGTTATTTTTATAAAGATAATTGAGTTGGAAATTCGCACAGTATCTGCATATTGTATACAATGTTGTACCTACTATTGTGTATAATAATGGGGTACCTGCAAAAGGAAAAAATAAATGAAATAAACAATTATCTAGGAAAAAAATATTTTTCTGTACTTCAAATCAAACAATAATTTGCTCCATTTTAGCATTTCGGATGTTTTATTGTGCCAGATAATCTGACCGAATGAAATTTAAATTAGACTTAAATTCTGTGAAAAACGCATGGGTCATTTGATTTAAAATTTCCCAACCCTCCCTAATTTTTCAAGTTGTCGCCTATGCCAGATAGGGTTTAGAAGTCTTTGTTATGTGGGTCTCCGTTACGTATATCCTCTTTTCTAGCATATCCACAGCCAGGGGAGCAAGAGAGATAGAATCATTCACCGGGCAGGGGCCGAAGATGATATGGCCAAGTCTTGAATCCAGTCGCCGACGGGTTTAGGCTTCAGGCCATGAAAAAGCACAGTCTGGACCCACGTCACCGAGAAGAGTCCGGTTTACGGTATACCGCTTACCCGAATTTGTGAAGAGCAGGACCATAGCTCCTATGAAGAGGAGGGTCAGCGGTTACAGAACCCGTCCATCTCTAAGAACCGGCGCTCCCCCTAAGGGGATGGACCCCTCCTGGAGAGTTCGGAAAGACTTTTCGAATAAAAAACTATTTTTCTGCCCCATGGGGGAGGGGGGTTGAAACTTATGCGTTTCTAAGATACGTCAAGTAGGCATACGGAGAAGAAAGCAATTAATGTTTTTTTCATACTCAATGCAGTTTTATATACATATTCATTCCATGTATTATTTTATGCAATAAAACTCAAACTAATGCATACGAAGAAAGCAAAACAAAATGTAAACTTGAGTCTAAACCGTTGCTCACAATTTTTATGCTTACAAAACAAATAATTTTATGGATAATTTTTTGCAGTGATTGGTGCAATGTTTTTGCACAAAAAGAGTTGTTTGAACAATAATTTCCAGCATTTTAGCGTCAGAACAAAGCTTCAGACATCATTACGGTGATGTGTTTAGAAGGAATTCTTGTCATTTACTACAGTAAAACTTATCTATAATGGCGTTTAGAATACTTTAATCCTAAGAATAAATGAATAGGCCTAAGCTAAATGACATACGAAAGTTATCACGGGCACTACGTCATCTATTTTAGTGATTAGGCGTGGTATTTTTATAACAAAAGAGTAGTGTATATAAATGCTTCTTATAGTTGTATATAAATGCTTCTCTTATAGTTGTATATAAATGCTTCTTATAGTTGTATATAAATACTTTTAGCGTGGTATTTTCATAACAAAAGAGTAGTGTATACAGGGTGTCCCAAAAAGATTAAAACGTTCTTTAATTCTTTACCTGTTGGAGATAAGGGGCAATTCAAATGTTGAAAGTAAGATAGGAAATAAAGACTACGTTAATGAAATAGTCCTCCCATTCATTTTCAAAAAGTTACACTTTTTAAATTTTTATACGACCCCCTTAGACAAATTGGGTCAATCAGAAAATTTGTATTTTTAATGCAACAAGATCATTAAAAAAACCGTATATCTGTATCTTTAAAATCAACTGAATTATAATAAAGGAAAAGAATTTGACTTATGCCACTTTGCCGTACCATGTGAAAGGCTGTTTCATCAGTGAAAATGGGGATCGTAAACAAATTGACAATGGAAATTGTTTAGATAAAAAATACGTTAATATGTGTCAAATTTTTTTATCACAAATGCATCTAAATAAAGCATTATACAGACAAAGATCATATAAAACAGTAGTACACACTACGCGGTTGAGTATCCTATGTATTATTATCCAGTTTTATCTTTTTTGTGATATGTCACAAATTTACATTTCTAATTTGACACATGGTCCTCATTCACAATGTTCAATTTTCAATTAAATATAACTCGCTCAATTTTAAAGATGCAGATATGCGGGTTTTTTTAATGATCTTGTTGCATTAAAAAAAAAATCTGATGTGGGCAGCACATGACTTTCCCTGCAGACATATGTTAACGTTCTCTTTATTTTAATTAAATTTATTTCACTTTTAATTCAATTTTCGTTCTCATTCGGTAACCGGGCTTATTTTCAAAGGTGGCGTAGGGAAAGTACGAAAAACTAAAATATCTCGAGAACGGCTAGTCTTAGTGTAATGGGGTTGGTCTTATTCTTTTCATCGTTAAAAATTACGTATTAAATGAGCATTTAATGGATATATTTGAGTATACCTAGTTCTTTAGTTTAGATTTTGACGAGTTTTGTAGGCCATTTTGCAAAAAAAGGCAGGTTATTTTTTTCCTAATCATACCAAAATCTAATCAGCACCAGGGTAACCCACAAATGACCCATCTACCGAATTTTGTGAAATTTGGTCCAGCAGTTTTTTAGTTAGAGTGGATACAAGATTTTGCGGGCCATTTCGCAAAAAAAGGCGGGTTCTTTGATTCCAAATCATACCCAAAACTAATCAGCACCAGACTCGCCCACAAGTGACTTACCTACCAAATTTTGTGAAATTCAGTCCATTAGTTTTTTTCTTAGAGTGGATACAAAATCTGCACAGACACACAGACACACAGACACACACTCAGACGTCACGCTAAAAATGGTTTTTTCGTATTCTAGAGGTCTCGAAACGTGTAGATCCGTCGAAAATTCGAGTTGTGATTTTCGGCATGATTCCAATACTTTCCCTATACATTACCATGTATTGCAGTGAAAGTAATAAAAATTTTCTGATTGACCCAATTTGTCTAAGGAGGTCGTATAAACATTTAAAGAGTGTAATTTTTTGAAAATTAATGGGAGGACTATTTCATTAACGTAGTCTTATTTTCTACCTTACTTTCAACATTTTTGCAATTTACATTGCCCATTTAACTCCAACAGATAATGAATTAAAAAGCTTATCAAAGTTTTGGGGAAACCTTGTGTAAATGCTTCTTATTTACCACAGAAGAACTTAATGGCGTTTAGAATACGGTAATACCAAGAATAAATGAATAGGCCTAAGCTAAATACGAAAGTTATTACGGGCACTAAGTCATTTATTTTAGTGACTTAGGCGTGGTACTTTTATAATAAGAGTAGTGAATATAAATGGTTCTTATAGTTGTATATAAATGCTTCTTGCAGTTTTATTGAGGGGCATATGCTGGTTGTGGAATTGGTGCATAATAGAAAAATCAATGTAAAAAATCCGTAATGTGTACTTACAATGATGGAATTGAAAAAATTAGTATAATTACTTTCCTTATATACAATAATGTATAAGGAAAGTATTGTGACGGGGTAGAAAATTAGAATTCGAGTTTTCGACGGGAGAGCAAGTTTCAAGCATCCATGATCACGAATCGAATATTTTTTAAGTGATGCCTGTATGTGTGTGTGTGTGGGGGGGGGGACGATAACCGATGAACGAATGAACTGATTCAAACGAAATTTGGTACACAAATTACAATCCGTAAACACTGGAAGCCTATTGTTTTTATAAGCAATCGAATGTTCAAAATCTCTCTAAATTTTGGAATGAAATGTTGAAAAAATCGTTAAAAAATCAAAACCTTTAATAAAGTTACGCAAATAGGCATTTCTTATGTAATTTTTCATTAGAAAATGATTGACATAAATTTTAGAACGCTAACATAAACCTTTCTCGAGATATTGCACATTTTCAAAAAAATTATCAAAAAACCATATAAAATAAAAGAAAAATATTTCCTATTGAGAAACATGTTCACTTTTTATATGTAATACCATGCGATAAATTGGGTGACATCATTCTCGTGGATCTAGCTCTAGCCATTCATAAAAAAATATACTTTGAGTAATAATTTTGTATTTGAACGCCAATAGTCATTTATCTGCTGTAAGAATAGCTTAATTCTCAGTCCATAACGCTTGGCGAGATTCCGGCAACAATTTTGGTGGAATGTCGTCAACTTAGCGACTTTTTTAAATGTTGCTAAATTAACGAAAAACTCACCAAATGGATGAAAATCAATGAAAATGACGACTATTTGACGAAAATTCAATATCTTGGAAAGAATATAAATATCTACTATAAAAATATTCTTTTTTTTTTACTATAAAAGTTGTAAATTCATTGCATTACATAAGGAAAGTCATGTGCTGCCCACATCAGATTTTGTTAGGTATATGATAAGTTAATATCGAAAATCTTTGACCCTGAAACACGGAGATAATTTGGATGAATCTCAAATGATATCACTAACGAGAAGTTTTCAACTTTTATTGAAGTGTTTTCTGTGAAGATGGTTATCTTCGGTATCTCAGGAATTGATGGGACAAATTTTAGAAACTATATGTAGAACATTATTTAAGTTTCGTATCTTAAGGAAAATTACAAATTACAGCTATTTGAAAGTCAAAGTTTAAGATTTGTGTCTCAAAGATCTATGAAACAAGAAATTTATGAAAGTGTCTTCATATAGGTGCAAATGATGTGCACATTTTATTTTCAGCGGAGCTACTAAGTGTTTTTATTCTCTTTTGCATACTTGTTTTGTATAGTCATACGAATTTTTGGAATAGACCGGAAGTGACATATTCAGAACCGTAAATCGAGATTCTCAGTAAACCTCACAACCCTCTCTGAAATTTTATACTAAATCCATATCAATCACCATCTAAGCTATATCTATAGCTGTTTCAAGGGAAATTTTTGAAACACAATTGGAAAAGATACCGAAAATGAAAATTATTTGTCAGCCATATGAGTTATAATCTAAGCTCTATTTATAGTCAATGAAATAAATAGCTGTTTCAAGTTAAATGAAAAATTTTGACCCAGAAATTGAAAAAGAATCAGAGGTAGAAATCCTTGGTGAATCCTCTAAGTCCTTTGAAATTTGAGGCTGAATCCATATGGGTTATAATCTAAGCTCTATTTATAGCTATTTTTAAAAACAATAGATGTTTCAAGTGAAATGAAAAATTTTCACCTGGAAATGGAAAATGAACCAGAAGTGGAAATCCTTGGTGAACTCTCCATCTCCTTCGAAATTTGACGCTGAATCCATATCAGACATAATGTAATTTCTAACTATAGAAGATTCTGCGAAACAGATATTTCAAGATATAAATTTCTTTGAAAACATTTATACGGCAAAAGTTTTTTCACTAGAAAGTGAATTTGCGTTTGTAATGAATGTTATCTGTTGCCAATATTAAAATTTTATGTTTTTTAAACAATTATTCCTGGAAGTTATTCTTTCTGAAATTGGTACAAAGTTTTCGTACAAAAAATTTGTTTGAACAGTTATCGCTTAGTGCCAGAACAAATATGTAGAACATTATTATGGTGATGTATTTAGGAAGAATTCGCCTCATTTATCACAATAGAACTTATCCACAATGGCGTTTAGGATACTTTAATCCTAAGAATAAATGAATAGGCCTAAGCTAAATAACATAAGAAAGTCCTTGCAGACACTAAGTCATTTATTTTAGTGACTTAAGTGTGATATTTTCATAACAATGGAACGATATATATAAATGCTTCTTATATTTGTATTGAAGAGCATAAGCTGGCTGTGTAATTGCTGTCTAATGGAAAAATCAATATAGAAAATTCGCAATGTTTGCTTGTGATGAGGGAGCGAAAGAAAAAATGATAACCTTAGATTTCAGCATATAATAATAAATTAATATTGAATATATTTAACCAACAGAAGTTAAAGATAATTTGTAGGAGTGGTTATGAGGAGTTCCCACTTTTATTGCAAAGTTTGGTAAAGATAGTTTTAGGTCAATAGTTAATTTATGTATCTCAAGAACAGATGGGACGAATTTTATTAAAACAAATTTAGGACAATATTTAAGTTTAGTGTTTTCAGGAGATAGAACGAATTTTATGAAGCTGTTTGAAGGTCGATGTTTAAGTTCTATATCTCAAAGACAGAGGTAACAAATTGTTCAAGATAAAATTAGGTAGATGCTTAAGTTTTGTATTTCCAAGGACAGGTAGAACACATTTTATGAAGATAGCTGGTGGTCATTGTTTAAATTTTTCTCTAAAAAACACATGAAACAAATTAAACCATTTAAAGGTCAATGAAGATTTGTATCTAAAATGCATATGGAACGCATTTTTTAAAAATAGATTTAGGTTGTTATTTCAATTTTGTGTCTCAAGGACCAAATTTCGTGAAGATAGCAAGGCCAATGTTTAAGTTTTGTATATCAAAGATATATGGAACAAATTTTGTACAGATAATTGAAGCTCAATGTTTAAATTTTGTATCTAAAAGTAGAGGCAACAAATTTAATGTCTATAATTTTTGGATAATGTTTAAGTTTTATATCTCAAGAACAGGTGGAACAAACTTTATGATGATAATTAAAGCTCTATATTTATGTTTTGCATATGAGATACAGATGAAATACCAGTTATAAATCTAATTTTAGGTTAATGTTTAAGTTTCGTATATCAAGCAAGAAAAATGGAAGACATTTTATGTTAGTCTTATGTATAATATTTTAGTTCAAAATTCACCGTAGTTTTTTATTTTTTGTTTGTTTTCCGAATATTTCAAGTATACAGCCTCCTTCTAAAACAGCGCCGTCGAATATAAACAGCCTACATATAATCGAACAGTCAGCACTCTAGGCTTTGGATCTACTTGTTAAGTGAAAACAGGATACAAAGTGTGCTGCAGACATCGTCATTTGGTGGAAATGCCTGAACTGTTGTAGAATTTATATGCAATACTAACTACCTTAATTGCAGTATTTCAGGATTGCTCAATGTTATTTCTAATTTATACTCAAACAACGGAAAAATTTGAGTTCAAAATAAGAACAAATTTTGCTTCAGTACTTAAACTTGATTTACGCTCTGATCACTACAATTCCCTCCGAATTGTTTCAAAGTACATTGATGAAATTTCCTCAAAATTCACATTAATTTAAGGACAAGCAATTTTCTCGTAAATTTAAGGACAGGCTATTTTTTTCGTATCGATATAAATGAAATTGAAAATCTGTCTGTATATGTGTTTGTGTGTGTCTGTTTCTCCATCACGGAAGAATGGTTGCACCGATTTGAATGAAATTTTCAGGGTAGTTTGAAATATATATACTTGAAATTTTGTCCATGTTTCGAATTTCAAGATCCAGGAGTTATCGAGAAATTAATAAAAAACGTACAATTACACCTCTCATAGAAATAGTATTATGCAGAAGATTTTTTTTCCGTAAATTTATTTGAAGAAAAATATATTATATTGTTAAGCAACGGAATTAAATTCAGTGAGTTTATGTAGCAGACGATTTTTATTAAATCTTTTTCGATTTAAATAATAAAGAAATGTATACGTATAAATAATTTTTATTAGAATTGCATTCTTGACTGGATTATATCCAATAGGCATTTGGGATTAAAGATTACGGGGATTATTGATATTTTTAAATTCTTACGTCATTTTTTTTACTTAGGTGTAAAGATTATTCAAACCCATATATTGTAGTACGGGTACATCTTCTAATACACAGGTATAATCTTCTAATCTAAAAAAAAATATTAGTATGGGTATATCTTCTAATACAATTTTAGAGGTTTAATGTTGGCATATAATGATTTAGTTTCATATTTTCCTGAAAATTTGTTTACGAACGGGACCAGGATGTTTTATTCTTCACATCTGCATGCGACGACACTTTTGCATAGCGAGAACAGAGATTCTTAAACTAATTTTTAGGAGCATTGATTTAAATATTTTAATCGAATGTTTTGAATAACAATGTCATTTAGAATACAATAAGAATCAGCCTGTGATTGTGAATTTTAAGCTCTTTATATTGTATATTTCGCACAACGAACGGGTATACTGCTAGTCTAAAATAAAAAATAAATAATTAATTTCCCGTTTAAATTTAAAAGCCAAACTTTTCAAATACACCCATAACGTACATTCAACTGCATTGCCACCTCTCCTCCATATAAGTTAAATGTAAAATAAGGGCACTCATATACCGGGACTAACGCAATTACGGGATCCCTGTCTTTTGTGGCGACTGATTTAATGCACTGGACTGTGACCTCACGGTCGTAAATAAAGATTACACTCGGCCGTATCGATTTTACCATTAGTCCGCAATTAGGTGGGGCCAGATCCAAGAACAAGAATGCACATCAGGAGTTTGTGATAAGAACTGAGAGTAAATAACAACCAGAAAGCGAACCCAATACTTTTGAAGTGACTAGAGTTTTCAGATTTAGTCAGAATACAAGATGATTTCAATAAGCCAGATGCAGAGGAGGACATATTTCTTAAAATCATGTATAGTGAAGCCCGTGCATGACAATTCATGAGGCAGAGGTAATGGGTCACTGTTGCAATATAGTCACCAGTCTGGATAAAATAATAATTTTATTTGCCTGAAATATGATGATAGGGTGACTAAGTAGCAAGTGTTAAAGGTGATTGTGTACCCATGTTTTACTGTCAATGCGTTTAAATATGGCATTATATAAATAAAATTGAAATAAAAATTCTGTTTGTCTGTCTGTATGTATGTATGTGTGTGTATGTATGTGTGCATGTATGTATGTGTATGTATGTATGTATGCGTGTGTGTATGTATGTGCGTGTATGTATGTATGTATGCGTGTGTATGTATGTATGTGTGTGTATATATATATACATATAATGTGTGTGTATGCATGTATGCGTGTGTGTGTATGTATGTATGTGTATATATATATATATATATATACAATATAAAACTTGTATGTATATATATATATATATATATATATCGCAAGTTTTATATTGTATAACTTGTATATATATAACTTGTATATATATCAAAATAACCACGAGTGAATTAATTTCATTCATCGGTATTTTTATGCCAATAATGTTGTTAATAGGTCTTATATCCAATTTTAAAATAACCTCTCGGACTTGGATTTCATTAGTCTTGAATATATTGATTTTAAAGTATTAAATAACCACGAGTGAAGTAAATTCATACAATTGTATTTATATGGCGATAGTGTTGCCAATTGGTCTTGTATCCGAATTTTTAAATATAACCTCTCTGACTTGGATTTCAAACATTATTTTTTGAATATATTGATATTGGGATATTAAATAACCACGTGTGAAGTGATTTCATACATTAGTATTTTAAATTAATTGTTATATTTTTATAGTGTATCCTTTTTGGTTTGTTTTAGCGTATTATAGTAAACATTTGGATTTTTACAAGTTATTGAAAGTGTATATGTATGTATGTAATTTTTTACGGTTTTATAAGAGTCATGAAGAAAATAGTGTAGGGAGTATCGGCTACCGGGAGCGTTTGCCATGGCGGAAAAAGCTTTAACCGGAGTGTTGGGGGGTCGCAACTCCCCCCGGCCGTTATTTCTGTCACTTATCTAGAAACTTTACGAGTACATTGCTACTTGTCCTATTTGGGAATTATATATATATATATATGTGTGTGTGTGTGTGTTGTAGTTGTTGTTTTGTTGCTAAGCCCCTTGACCTAAAAAATGCTAGGTCAAGTTTAAAAGATCATGCCACCTATAGTAAAGCAATGAGGCTACTCTCTCCTGGTCCTCTACTAGAAGACCTAAAGATGCTCCTAATCAGTCAAGAACTAAAGATGCTCCTAATCAGTCAAGAAAATGAGAGGAGAAACCGAGGAGTGTGTGTGTGTGTGTTATCATCACAGGAGAACATCTACACCGGATTTTCTGCAATTTTATAGGTAGCCTTGGAATAGCCCCACTTTAAATTTTGTCTGTGTTTCTAATTTTTAGGACCAGGAGTTTTCGAGATATTAATAAAATACGACCTTTCCATGGAAATGGCATTATGCAGAAGATATTATTTTCCTCAAATTTACTTGAGAAAAATATGTCATGCTGCTTAGCAACGCGATTTAATGAAAATGTGTTTGTGCGGCAGACGATTATTATTAATTTTTTTCCGATGTATATAATAAAGGAATTTATATAAAAAAATCTGATGTGGGCAGCACATGACTTTCCCTGCAGACTTATATTCACCTTCTGTTTATTTTAATTGCATTTAATTCACTTTTAATACAATTTTCGTTCTCATTTGATAACTGGACTTCTTTTCAAATGTGGTGTAGAGAAAATACGCAAAAACTAAAATATCTCGAGAACGGCTAGACCTAGTGTAATGGGGTTGGTCTTATTCTTTTCTTCGTTAAAAATTACGTATTAAACAAGTATTTAATGGATATATTTGAGCATACGTAGTTTTTATTTTAGATTTTGCGATTTTTGCGGGTCATTTTGCAAAAAAAAGCAGATTGTTTTCTTCCGAATCATACCAAAATCTAATCAGCACCAGGGTGTCCCCTAAGTGACTTACCTACCGAATTTTTGTGGAATTCGGTCCATTAGTTTTTCAGCTAAAGTGGATACAAGCTTTTGCGGGCCATTTCGCAAAAAAACGCATGTTCTTTTATCTCGAATCGTACCCAAAACTAATCAGCACCAGATTCGCCCACAAGTGACTTACCTACCAAATTTTATGAAATTCGGTCAATTACTTTTTTAGTTAGAGTGGATACAAAATCTGCACAGACAGACAGACACACACACACACACACAGAGACGCACACACAGACACGCAGACAGACACACACACAGACGTCAAGCTAAAAATAGTTTTTTCGTATTCTAGGGGTCTCGAAACTTGTATATCCGTCGAAAACTCGAGTTACGATTTTCGGCATGATTCCAATACTTTCCCTTTACATTACCATGTATTGCAGGGAAAGTAATAAATGTTATAGGTATTGCACTTTTGATGAGATTGCATTAATTACGGCTTTAGATATTACGAGAATTATTGACATTTTCAATTTCTTAAGTTATCTGTTTTAATTTGGCAAAGAGATTTCAATCCAATTGTTGATGCAGAAAAAAATGGCATGAGTATACCTTCCAATACTATTTTAACGATTTCATTTTTGCATATATTAATCCAATTTCATATTTGTAATCATTTTTGATCCATTTTTGTAAATAAATTTACAAACAGGACCAGGATGTTTTTTCTTCAGATCTACTTGTGAAATTAATTTCGTATAGCGAGAACAGAGATTCTTATACTTCTTTTAAGGAGAATTAAATTGCATCTTTTAATAGAATGTTTTGAACAGCAATGTTATTTAGAATATTACAGGAAGTTGATAGACAAAATTGTAAATTTTGCTTTTATCTGTCAGTTTTTTCTCAACACAGGAGAACTTACCTCTTTTTTCTTATTATAATTACTAGCAGCATACCCGTTCTTCGTACGGAGTATATAATATAAAGAAACTTATAATTCGCAATCATATGCAAATTCTGTTAAAATATTAAATTTATTGCTCCTAAAGAGAAGTTTAAGAATATCTGTTTTCACTATGCAAAATTATCTTTACGGGCAGATCTGAAGAATAAAACATCCTGGCCCCTTTTGTAAGCAAATTTACAAAAAAAAGAAAAAGGAATTGAATCAATATATGCAACCCCGTACTACTTATATTGTCGCAGATTAGAAAATATGCCAGTGTGATAGTAGAAGATTACCCGTATTACAATATAAGTCTCAAAAATCTTTGCCAAAATAAAAGAGATGACGTAATAAATTAAAAATATCAATAATCCCCGTGCTCTTTATACCAGAAAGTCGTAATTAATTCCAATATATGCCAATATATATCAAAACACATGCCAGTATACCTGTACTACTTATGTTCTCGTAGATTAGAAGATATACCCGTGTATTTGTAGAAGATTACTCGTACAACATACAATATATGAATTTAAACAACTTTTGTCATAATAAAACAATTGCATAATAACTTGAAAATATCAATATTCCCTGAATCAATAATCCCCGAAAATATCAATAACAATAACGTTTAAACCTGAAGACCGTAATTGATATTATCCAGTCAAAAATGCTATAAGAAAAATCAAACCGTTCTTTTCCAAAACATATTTTCATATCCATTTATTTATTATTCAAATCGAAAAAATAATAATTAAAATTAACAGACAGATTTAATTTAATTGCCTTTCTGAGCAACATGATATAAGATAGAATCTTCCTCATAAACTGCGAAATTAAATAACCATTTTGATTTCATTATACTTTTCATTGTTCAGTAAAAGTTTGTGAGAAGTAAACCACGGAGATAGATTTCCCATTTAAATCATGTTTCAAACAATTCATGTTTTCAGAAAGTGACTAATTAGCCCAAAAAATCTCCCATTAAACTCAGAGATAAGGTTTTAATTCACTTTCAAACAATATATACGTCGTTCATCCAAGCTTTTCTTTTGGATAAACGACGGAGTTGGAGAGTAGAACTCCTAGGAAAATATTTCGTTTTTCATTAATATCTCGACAACCCCTGGTCTTAGATACTCGAAACTTGGGCTAAATTTGTGGGAGGCTATTTCCAGGCTACTCACAAAATTTCATCAAATTCGGTTCAGCCGTTCTCCCGTGATGACGGGACAAACAGACAGGCAGATAGACAGACAGTTTTTCAATTTTATTGATTTAGATTATAAAATTTTAAAAAGAAAGACTTTAAATATAAACATTTTACCGCAAATTATAAATTGTAAATGTTGCTTTTATCTGTCAGTTTTTTTGAACATAGGAGAAATCGCCTTTTTACTTTCCCTGCAATACATGGTAATGTATAGGGAAAGTATTGAAATCATGCCGAAAATCGCAACTCGAGTTTTCGACGGATATACACGTTTCGAGACCTCTAGAATACGAAAAAACTATTTTTAGCGTGACGTCTGTGTGTGTGTGTGTGTCTGTCTCTATCTGTGCAGATTTTCTATCCACTCTAACTAATAAACTAGTGGACCGAATTTTATGAAATTTGGTAGGTAAGTCACTTGTGGACGAATCTGGTGCTGGTTAGTTTTAGGTATGAATCGGGATAAAAGAATCTGTCCCTTTTTTGCGAAATGGCCCGCCAAAGCTTGTATCCACTCTATCTGAAAAACTAATGGACTGAATTTCACAAAATTCGGTAGATAAGTCACTTGTGGGTCACTCTGGTGCTGATTAGATTTTGGTATGATTCGAAAAAAAATAACCTGCTTTTTTTGCAAAATGGCCCGCAGAAATCGCCAAAATTTAAAATAAAAACTACGTATGCTCAAATATATCCATTAAATACTTGTTTCATACATAATTGTTAACGAAGAAAAGAATAAGACCAACCCCATTACACTAGGACTAGCCGTTCTCGAGATATTTTAGTTTTTTTGTATTTTCTCTACGCCACCTTTGAAAAAAAGTCTAGTTATCAAATGAGAACGAAAATTGAATTAAAAGTGAATTAAATTTAATTAAAATAAAGAGAACGTGGATATAAGTCTGCAGGGAAAGTCATGTGCTGCCCACATCAGATTTTTATTATTAGAATTATTATAAAATTTTACAAAGTAATATTTTAAATGTAAACATTTCACAGCAAATTGTGAAATATACTGATAATATTTAAATACGGACAAATTGCGAATTCCCCCTATAACAGTATATTAGAAGCAAATCTCACAAACATGCTTCGAACATTACTGTAAATGTTTTTATATCTCACATTTTTCAGCTGCGATACTTATAATTGAAGAAACTAGTATTCTTAGACTAACCCAATTATACTGTCCCCGTCTTTTTATGGTGACTAATTTGCTGCTATAGACTGTGGGGCTGCGGCCGTAAATAAAGATTACACCCGACCAGATCGATTTTCCATTAGCTGGCAGCTATATGAGGTCATGTAGGACATAAGATGGCACAGTGCTGTGGGAAGAAGGTGATAATAAGTGAGTAAATAACTGTGAGTAAATAACAGAAGCAAAAAGTAAGCAAAGACGTGTTAGGTGACTTAATTTTCTGGTTTGAACATATGACTTTTTCCCAGAAAGTAGATTATTTTAAGACAAAAGCAACACATATAAAGATAGCGACAAATTATTTTAGTCAGATGCCAGATGAGGCCACACTCATAAGAGAATGTTTTTCATGCAAGTTTGTGTAAGGGTTAAAGATGGATATACAGCCAAGAGGAATATTTAACAACTATGGACATTTAGCACTAGGGGGAATACATTTAGAAGAACACACATTTAGAGGACTATTTAACACTAGATGTGATACCTATGCACTTAATACAAGATCTGAATATCAAAAAATCTGATGTGGGCAGCACATGACTTTCCTTATATAATGTAATGAATTTACTACTTTACAGTAAAAAAATGGATTATTATTATAGTAGATATTTATATTCTTTCCAAGATATTGAATTTTCGCCAATGAGTCGTCATTTTAATTGATTTAGAGTCATTTTTACCCATTTGGCGAGATTTTCGTTAATTTAGCAACATTGAAGAAAGTCGCCAAGTTGGCGACATCCCACCAGAGTCATCGTCAAAATCTCGCCAAGCGTTATGGAGGAAGAAATAAGTTATTCTTACAGAAGATAAATGACTATTGTCGTTCAAATACAAAAGTATTACTCAAAGTATCTGTTTTCATGAATGGAACGAGCTAGATTCACGAGAATGATGTCACAAATTTATCGTATGGTATTATATATGAAAAGTGAACATGTTTCTCAATAGGAAATATTTTTTTTTATTTTATATGAGTTTTTGATTATTTTTTTGAAAAATGTGCAATATCTCGAGAACGGTTTGTGTTAGCGTTCTAAAATTTATGTCAATCGTTTTCTAATGAAAAATTACTTAAGAAATGTCTATTTGCGTATTTTTATTAGAGGTTTTGATTTTTTGACGATTTTTTCAAAATTTCACTCAAAATTTTAAGAGGATTCTGGATATTCGATTACGTATAAAAACAATAGGCTTCTAGTGTTTACAAATTGTAATTTTATACCAAATTTCATTCGAATCGGTCTATTTGTTCGTCAGTTATCGTCTCCACAGACTCACTGACACACACACACACATACTTTCACACACACAGACATCACTTCAAAAATGTTCGATTCGTGATCAGGGATGTTTGAAACGTGCTGTCCCGTCGAAAACTCGAATTCGAATTTTCGACCCCGTCACAATACTTTCCTTATACATTATTGTATATAAGGAAAGTAAAACCGTCGCAAATTTAAGCATATATTAGATTGATGTACATGTTTGAGTGACAAGTTTTTTTAACACTCTCCAGACAACATTGGCTGGCTATGAGGAAACGTCTTAATCATGACGTTGGGCGCCACGAAAATCCGTTGTGTAGGGTTGCACAGTCCTATCATCTCGGATGTCTGGTTCGGTTATCAAGAATTTAAAATTCTAAAAATTATATTGAATTAGGGAAAATAAGCTTTTTTTAGAAAATATCAACAAGATTTGATAATGAATAGTCGGGACATGAATAAATTATGTATATGACTATGCCCACATTTGTCCCCTACCATATTTAGTTGTCCCAAATTTTCTGGGAGCTTTGAAATAGTATCTATTTGCAATAAATATAAAGGGAGGGTGATTTAATCAGCTGGTTTCCTTCTAAATTACTTTTTCCTCAGGTGCTAAAAGGACTAAGGAATTATCTGGAAATTTAAATACATTTTCGGTGTGGACATAATAACACTAATTCTGCAGTTTTAAATCCAAAATTTTATTTTATTTTATTTATTGCCCAAAAGGCCATTAGTATAATATTTTCAACGGCAAGCATTTGGACAAACTTTATTTAAACCCAATATGGATAACATTATTCTATCTCCCCACAGAGTATGAGATTGAGAAATTTTATTTATTTATTACAAATGGCCAGGCATTTGATATTCCATCATTCGCCTATACATAGGCCAGCATCGTGAATCATTTAGCCATCACATGATGATGTCCCGACGCAGCGATGGGGAGTGGGACACACTGCACCCAACAACAAGCATTCATTCTCGAAGGTGGACTCGAACCCACTACCCGGTAGCCGAGCGAGCACGAGAAACGTTTGCCTTGACCGCTTAACCACCGCGTCGGAAAATTGAGAAATATTAAAGTGAAATAGTTTTGCGTAAAGGCTTTATCTACCGATAATATGTCAAAAATATATTTTATATAATTTATAAATTTATTTATGAACGTGTAAGTATGTAAGTATGCATATAAACCAGATTGCAAACTCGCAGCCTATATGTGGCCTAGAATCGCGATTTTTTACTTTCCTTATATACATAATGTATAAGGAAAGTATCGTGACGGATTCGAAATCGAGTTTTCGACGGGAGAGCACGTTTCAAACATCCCTGATCACGAATCAAACATTTTTGAAGTGATGTCTGTGTGTGTGTGTGTGTGTGAAAGTATGTGTATGTGTGTGTGTGTGTCAGTGAGTCTGTGGAGACGATAACTGACGAACGAATGAACCGATTCGAACCAAATTTGGTACAAAAATCACAATCCGTAAACACTGGAAACCTATTGTTTTTATTCGTAATCGAATGTTCAGAACCCCCCTAAATTTTCAAATAAAATTTTGGAAAAATCGTCAAAAAATCAAAACCACTAATAAAGTTACGCAAATAGACATTTCTTATGTAATTTTTCATTAGAAAACGATTGACATAAATTTTAGAACTCTAACATGAACCGTTCTCGAGATATTGCACATTTTTCAAAAATTATTAAAAAGTCATATAAAATGAAAAAAAAAAATTCCTATTGAGAAACATGTTCACTTTTCATATGTAATACCATGCGATAAATTAGGTGACATCCTTCTCGTAGATCTAACTCGTCCCATTCATGAGAAAAGATACTTTGAGTAATACTTTTGTATTTGAACGCCAATAGTCATTTTTCTGCTGTGAGAACAACTTATTTCTTCGTCCATAACGCTTGGCGAAATTTTGGCGACGAATATGGCGGAATGTCGCCAACTTGGCGACTTTTTGAAATGTTGCCAAATTAACGAAAATCTCGCCAAATGGATAAAAATGACGCTAAATCAATGAAAATGACGACTAATTGTCGAAAATTCAATATCTTGGAAAGAATATTAGTATCTACTATAAGAAAAACCTATTTTTTTTTACTGTAAAAGTAGTAAATTCATTACATTATATAAGGAAAGTCATGTGTTGCCCACATCAGATTTTTTTTAAACGTAACTATTGAACCGAAAATTCTGTCGAGGTTTTTAAAAAAGGAAGGTGGTCCTCATTTGATAACTTTCACGCGGAAAGGCGCTGTGTCTTTTTACTTCACTTTCTACGCTTCTGCACTCTCTTTAAAGGAGAGATAGGTATAGTCAGTCAAGTAAAGTGACACAATTTATGGAGTACGGGTGAACGGTATATACGATAGAGGCAGTTTTCGTTCGCCTCAAGATCTTTTAATGTATGAATTAGCTCTTTTCGCTTACTCCGATTTTGCTGCAATTTTCAAGGATTAACTTGACCTGTGCCCGTTAAAATTGAACTCAATTTTTTAGCTTTGAGACTTTAAAGCCCGTGCAAGAAGGGGGCAGGGGCAGCAGAAGGGGACTCTCAGAGACGGGTTTTTGCGCCCACTGCGCGAGCACAGAACTTGTTGAAGAACTGATTGTTATAAAAACTCGTTGCTATGTATGTAGTGACACAATCCTGCCAGTCCTCCTTCTCGTTGGGTTACCTTGATTTTTACTTTGCTTCGGGGAAACATACCTTTCTTGTGGACCCCTATCTCAAATGGCCGTGTTTTGCCTCTTGTGTTGGTTTAGGGCCGATCTTGATGGGCTTCCCGCTTGCTGATGTCGATTCTTCTGGTCAGGACCACCACCTGAGTACTTCTCACTTTTTTAATTCACTTATTTTCAAGCCTATGACAAGGAAATTTCATGAGTTTATAGTGTTGAATATGGGGATTGCAAAATCAACAGGGACATTTAGATTATGTGGACTTCAAGTACTTGAAATGAAGTGAAATAAGAAAAATCATGATAAAAATGAATAGTAGCAGAACAGCTCATATCGCAAAAGGCACAGGTGATTGGGAGTTGAATCTTTTTGCTTATCAACTCTGATAGTGTTAACTAATAGTTCAATTTTAAAAAAATGCTGCAACTTAGACTTCTTTTAAGGATAAATCAGAATTAAAATTTAGTGAGGCATATAAAATTATAATTTTTTTTATGCAAGTTTTGGAATTTTTTTTATTAATAAGCAATGTTTTCATACTCTCTATAATCTGGTTTCTAAACAAATTTAACCTTGAAACGTATTCTTTAGATATATATATACAAATTCAACTTGTTTCTGCATCTTAGTATAGAAAATTTTAAATTTTCTTCTTATACTAATCAAAGTTTATACATTTTTAAAAATTGCCTGAATAAAAATATTTAAAATTTGCAAACATATCAAAGAATTCAGAATTGCAGTTAAAATGCCGTGAATAGAATCGACAAATTAATTTCGCTCTGCATCTTTAGTACAATTCCTGGCATTGAAAGAACTCCTATCAGCAGGTTTACAGACTCTATCAAAAAATTACTTATTACATAATTAGGTCACTACATAGAGCATTCATGCACTTAACATTGCGCTACAACATAATTAGGCAACCACACAGAATACTACAAAAATTACTACTACATAATTAGGTAAAATATTACTACTACATAATTAATTTTGCGCATAAATTTTGAATAACGGGGCCATTATTTCTTGGAAAAAAGGAAAAAATTATTGCTGCATTAGTCTCCGGTAAAATTCAATTTCGTACTCACACCATGGAGGTAAAGGTAAGAAGTTAAAACTCCATACTGAGAAAATGTCAATATCATTTGAGACAATAATTAAGGTGGCGCTGCGATAAGATGAGCACCCCTGCATTGCATGTATATATATGCAAAAGGTTTGAAATATTTATTTAAACTGTCAATTTTGTAGAAATATATTAGTAGTGCAATACAGATTAGAACTAACACAATAAGAAATATTCCCACGTATTCAAAGTTATTTTACCTTTAAATTTATTTTTATCTCCCTATATTCTAAACTCTGTCCTACAATTATGAAAAAAAAAATCTGATGTGGGCAACAGATGACTTTCCTTATATAATGCAATGAATTTACTACTTTTACAATAAGAAATAGGTTTTTCTTATAGTAGATATTTATATTCTTTCCAAGATATTGAATTTTCTTCAATTAGTCGTCATTTTCGGTGTTTAGTGTTAATTTTCTCCATTTGGCAAGATTTTCGTTAATTTGGCAACGTTTAAAAAAGTCGCCAAGTTGGCGACATTCCGCCGAATTCGGTGCCAAAATCTCGCCAAGCGTTATGGACGGAGGAATAAGTTATTCTTATAGGAGATAAATGACTATTGGTGTTCAAATACAAAAGTATTACTCTAAGTATCTTTTCTCATGAATGGAACGAGCTAGATCCACGAGAATGATGTCACCCAATTTATCGCATGATATTACATATGAAAATTGAACATATTTCTCAACAGTTAATACATTTTTTTTTAATTTATGGGATTTTTTGATAAATTTATTTTAAAAATGTGCAATATTTCGAGAACGGCTCATGCTTGCGTTCTAAAGTTTATATCAAGCGTTTTTAAGGAAAAATTATACAATATATGTCTATTTGCGTAACTTTATTAAAGGTTTTGATTTTTTGATGATTTTTTCAAAATTTCACTCGAAAATCTAGGGGAGTTCTGAACATTCGATTGCGTTTAAAAACAATAGGCTTCCAGTATTTATGGATTGTGATTTTTGTACCAAATTTCATTCGAATCGCTCTATTTGTTCGTGAGATATCGTCTCCAGACTCACTGACACATACACACACACATAGACATCACCTCAAGAATGTTTGATTCGTGATCAGGGATGCTTGAAACGTGCTCTCCCGTCGAAAACTCGAATTCGAATTTTCGACCCCGTTACAATACTTTCCTTATACATTATGTTTATAAGGAAAGTAATACTGATGAATTATACTGATAATTAAGGTATTTTAATGTGAAAAAAAATAAGGAAAAATATATATAATCAATATATACCTCTCCATTGTGTCAACTAACAATAGCGACTACTTTACTGACACTAGCGACACCTAGGTATAATTCTCCCAGCGTTATGGCATTTTCAAGCGTTTCATCCATAGGAGTTTCATCTCCTTCTCTCTAACTCCATGGCTCATATTCTCCGAAGGAAAACGGTTGTGGATTCATGTCTTGGGAAAAAAATTGGGTACCCGTGTAGATGAAGATACTTTATCACAATGCAGTGAATCATTTACATTCATTTTAACGTAGAAGATCCAACTTCCAAAAATTAGGATAACATTATTTAGCAAAGCACATCCCTCTGAAGGTTACTGAGGCAAACTCAATTAACAGTTAGATAACTGCTTCTGTTTTCCCGCCAACCGTGACCCTGGCATTCTGTCCTGCCGATAATAAAGATTGCCAGGACGGGCGCATCGATTTTTCCATTACGGTGCAATTAAGCGAGAAGTGTCGGCCCGACAGGATTGCACGGGGGATGGGCCGGGGAAGTGAAGTGATAAGAGTAGCCAGTCAATGACTGGAGATATAAATAAAGTTGTTTTACTGTTCTCCATCGGAAAGAGTGCTCTTATCTTAGAGATACTCATCTGTATTTGAGAATCAAAACCATTTGGGAGAGAGAAGTGGGAGTTTCTTATACGAAATCTTTAATTTTTACTTTATCATACTATATAGTATATAGTTTTCATGTAAATTTTCAATTTCGAGAGTTTGATGCCAATATTCGTTTTAGGACCTCCTGGGCACGTGTTTACTATTTTGAGGGTGATGTCCGTCGGTTTGTGGTCAATTTCTTGTGTCCAGGTTGCCATAAATATTAATCGATTTTCATGAAACTTTATATTCGGCTTTGTTATCGAAAAATCTAGAACTAGATAGGATTTAAGATTAGAGCGAAAACTTCTGTATTTCCTTAACATGGCAGCGGAGGACAATATATATATATATATATATATATATATATATATATATATATATATTAATTATACATATATATACATACATACACTGCTGGACAATTGCTAAGAACGGATGAAACTATCACCCATAGCAATCACAAAATGAAAGGAAACAAAATACGAAAAATTAGAATAAGTGTGGGATATATATAGTAAGAAGAGGTGTGCGTATGCAAATTTTTCATTTCCGCGCCTGTTCGTCACGTGACAGCGCTGATGAGATTTAAAGGATTTGAAGAGTGTGGACAGTTGTTGTTCCAAGTGAAAGTTTTGCGGGAAAGATTTAATTGACGAACTTGACATTTTCGGTATGTCTTTCTGATATCACTTAGATGACTTTACGCGTAGCCGTATTATTGGAAAGATCGAAGGAGAGGGCGAAAAATAACAGATGCTGCCAGGGAGTTCGACATTGCCAATATCTTTGTTTCACGGCTGTGGCAAGCATTTAAAACAACTGGAATGTGTATTAAGTGTCACGGAGGAGGTCGTCTTAGAAGTATGACGCCTGCAGGAGACGGGTACAATGTTCTATCGGCAAAAAGGGACCAGCGCACCACAGCTTAGCAGGTGGCACATCAGCTACTTGCTATCACAGGACAGCGGATCTCCCGAAAACTGCAGCCAGACGTTTGGGAGAAGGAGGACTATACGCCCGCAGACCTCTTGTGTGTGTCCTATTGTCCAGACTGCACCTTACCGCCCGTTTGCACTGGTGTCGTGAGCATCGCAATTGGACCGAACAGGACTGGTCTTGCGTACTATTCTCAGATGAGAGTAGGTTTAGTCTGTCATCGGATTGTAGACGTCAACTGATCTGACGTGAGAGTGGTACTGCTTATCGTCCAGAAAATATCCAGGAATTAACCGATATCCGACATGCAGTATCACGGTATGGGCCGGCATCATGATTAATGGTCGCACGCCCCTACATGTGGTTGCAACTGGGACTACGACCGGCCAACGATACATTGATGAAGTTCTACTGCTTCATGTTCGCATTTTCCGTGGTGCTGTCTGTGATAAATTTGTTTTCATGGACGACAACGCACCATGTCATCGAACACTCGCTTTTCAGGATTCAAGTAGTCAGCTAGGGTATTCAACGTCTCATATGGTCAGCACGTTCTCCAGATCTAAACCTCATTGAAAATGTTTGGGATGCTTTGGGGAGGCAACTTGCTGGTCGAAAATATCCTCCAATAAACAAGAACACCCTCATCCGTGCACTGACAGAGGAGTGGGATAACTTGCCTCAACAGTTGTCGGATAATGTTGTGCAAAGCATGACACTACACGTGGAATGTTTCATCGCACTCCAAGGTGGACATATCCCGTACTGACACCCCTGTCAAAGGTGCCTGCTGTCGTTCATATGCATTTTTCCATTTCTCCGTACACAGCATCAAATGAACACTTTTTTCCTTTCGAATGTTTCAAAATCTTCTGTATTTTCCAGGACAATAAATGATCTTTATTTTAAAGTCCGCACAGTGTGGCAACGATATTTTGCCCCTCTGGGTCTCCATCCCCGCGTAGCAATTGTCCAGCAGTATATATATATATATATATATATATATATATATATATATGAAATTTCAATGATAGATTAGAGATAAGTTGTAACCTATGACCATAACTTAAAAAAATGCGATGTGGGTAGCACATGACTTTCCTTATATAATGCAATGAATTTACTATTTTTACAGTAAAACAAATAGGCTTTTCTTATAGTAGATATTTATATTCTTTCCAAGATATTGAATTTTCGACAATTAATAGTCATTTTCATTGATTTAGCGTCATTTTAATCCATTTGGCGAGATTTTCGTTAATTTGACAACATTTCAAAAAGTCGCCAAGTTGGCGACATTCCGCCAAATTCGTCGCCAAAATCTCGCCAAGTTTTACTGACGGAGAAATAAGTTATTCTTATAGCAGATAAATGACTATTGGCGTTCAAATACAAAAGTATTACTCGAAGTATGTTTTCTCATGAGTGGAACGAGCTAGTTCCACGAGAATGATGTCACCTAATTTATCGCATGGTATTACATATGAAAAGTGAACATGTTTCTCAAGAAATATATTTTATTTATTTTATATGACTTTTTGATAATTTTTTTGTAAAATGTGCAATATCTCGAGAACGGTTCGTGTTAGCGTTTTAAAATTTATGTTAATCATTTTTTAATGAAAAATTACATAAGAAATGTCTATTTGTGTAACTTTATTAGCGGTTTTGATTTTTTGACGATGTTTTCAAAATTTCACTCGAAAATTTAGGGGGGTTCCGAACATTCGATTACGTTTAAAAACAATAGGCTTCCAGTGTTTACGGATTGTGATTTTTGTACCAAATTTCGTTCGAATCGGTCCATTCGTTCGTCAGTTATCGTCTCCGCAGTCTTACTAACACACACACACACACATACTTTCACACACACACGCACATACTTTCACACACACACACAGACATCACTTCAAAAATGTTTTATTCGTGATCGGGGATGCATGAAACGTGCTCTCACGTCGAAAACTCGAATTCGAATTTTCGACCCCGTCACATAACTTTCCTTATACATTCTGTATATAAGGAAAGTATAAAATAGGTGATCCTTGTACTAGATATTTATATTCTTTCCAATATATTAAATTTTCGTCAGTTTCTCGTCATTTTTATCCATGTGGCGAGATTTTTGTTAATTTGGCAACATTTCAAAAAGTCGCAAACATTCGGTCAAATTTGTCGTCAAAATCTCGCTAAGCGTTATGGACGGAGAAATAAGTTACTCTTATAGCAGATAAATGACTATTGGCGTTTAAATAAAAAAGTATTACCTAAAGTATCTTTTCTCATAAATGGAACGAGCTAGATCCACGAGAATGATGTCACCAAATTTATCGCATGATATTACATATGAAAAGTGAACAAGTTTCTCAACAGTTAATTTTCTTTTAATTTATGGGATTTTTTGATAAATATATTTGAAAAATGTGCAATATCTCAAGATCAGTTCATGCTAGCGTTCTAAAGTTTATGTCAATCATTTTCTAAGGAAAAATTACATACGAAATGTCTATTTGCGTAACTTTTTTAAAGATTTTGATTTTTTGATGATATTTTTCAAAATTTCACTCGAAAATTTAGGAGAGTTCTGAACATTCGATTGTGTTTAAAAATAATAGGCTCCCAGTATTTATGGCTTGTAATTCTTGTACCAAATTTCATTCGAATCGCACCATTCGTTCGTGAGATATCGTCTCCACAGACTCACTGACACACACACATACAGACATCACCCCAAAAATGTTCAATTCGTGATCAAGGATGCTTGAAACGTGCTCTACCATCGAAAACTCGAATGCGAATTTTCGACCCCGTTACAATACTTTCCTTATATATTATACTATGTATATAAGGAATGTAATATAAGATAGCTACGCATAAAGGTGTAAAAAATAGAGATTCATCAATCAAGGGGAGAATAAAATGCATATATCTAGTCATCAAGCAGTATGTAATCAACAAAAATTAATTGTTAGGTAATTTTCTGTTTTTCAATTTTCGATATTTAACAATAAAGCCAAACACGTGGAAAAGCACTAGACTTAAAACGGAAATCATTTTGAACGGATGCGTCTTCAGGGCCTAGTATACAGGGTGAGTCGGGATTGTCTTTGCAAAAGCAGAGGGGTTATAGTACCCCACCAGACTAGCAATAATTACCATGGAACATAGGGTCGCATTGCAGAGAGGCAGAAAAAAGTAAAATTAGAATACGAACCTGCACATACACCAGTGTTGGGAAAGCGAATGAACGATATCAAACGTTGCACAAACAGATTTATTGTGCGGCGACAAACTCACAGCAAGTGCTCAAAGTGGCGACCACGCGTGCCGTTGCACCGTTCACAGGCGACGGACGCACCCTCTCGAATATTCCGGGTGTTGTGTTAATGTGGTCTGCGGCAACAACGATGCGCGCGACGAGATCTTCCGCCGAGTCCACAGGCGTCTCGAACACTAAAGATTTCATGTGGCCCCAGAAGAAAAAGTCCAGTGGGTTGAGGTCTGGTGAGCGAGGAGGCCACGCCACAGGTCCGCCACGTCCGATCCAGCGTGCGAGATATGTGGCATTCAAGAAGTTCCGTACCGTGATGGAAAAGTGTGCCGGGACTCTATCGTGCATAATCCACGTGTCGCTCTGAATGGGGAGCGGAACGGCCTGCAATAAACTGAGCAGCACGTGTTCCAAAAAGATACGGTATGTTGCGCCGGACAAACGGTCTGGCAGGATGTACGGGACGACCAGGATACCTGTCCATATGTTCACGGTAAATCGGTCTTGGTGTTTACGATGGGTTGTACAGTGGGGATTACAGGCAGACCACACGTGTTGATTGTGCATGTTGAAAATGCCTTCTCTGCTAAACGTTGCCTCATCGCTAAGTAAAACTAATGCAGGCAATAGTAGATCGGTATTCCTCATCCCGAGCATCCACTGCATAAAGGCTTCCCGGCGGGGATAATCATCTGGGTGCAAAGATTGCACCTGTTGCACGTGGTAGGGGTGCATGCGTTCCTCGTGTATAATACGCCGCACCACTTTCTGAGAAACACCCACTTCGTCTGCCACCACTCGCGTATTGGTGGACGGAGTTGCTGCAAATCTCGTCAGGACTCGCTCTTCCAGTTCAGGCGTTCGTGCAATTCGCGAACGTCCTGTATTGCTGTTAGCTATGGCGAACGACCCGGTTTCTCGCAGCTGTCGATCGACACTGGCAAAGGTAGGATGACTGGGAATACGACGCGTTGGGAACCGCTGCTCGTACAAACTTCGTGCTGCACGTCCATTCCCTTTGTCGTCACCGTATGTGAGGTGCATGTCGGCCAATTCCTCTTAGGTGTACTCCGCCATAGCAATCACGCAACGTGTCGGATGATGTTATCACGGGAATAACTTGCAGCGTTGAAGTTGTACCGGTTTTTAAAGGTGTGCTCTGATTGGCTATCGCCGGAACCTACTAGGAGCCAGTTATGCTGATTCTGCTCCCTGGATATTTGCATACCGTAAGTGCGTTCATGTCTGGCGTAGGAGATACTACGTAGGCAGGTACACAATGACGTCCGAGGCGCTGACTGCGTCATGCTCGACGCGGTTCGTCTTGCCTCTTTTCTGCCTCTCACCTATGTTCCATGGTAATTATTGCTCGTCTGGTGGGATACTATCACCCCTCTGCTTTTGTAAAAACAACTCCGATTCACCCTGTATATTGAAAATGATCAAAAATGGCTTGTTTCTGAAAACAGAGATAGATAATATCTATAAACTCCGTATATAATATATATATATATATGTATACACATATATATATATATATATATATAAACAACATTAAAAGATTCATGAAAACTAATGCAGATTGAATGTAATAATAATATAGATTAACTTAATAGAAACACCAACTGTAAGAAAAATACATTTATTTATAGCGCAAATGTAGTTTATGAATTAAATGATTCCAATAACAAAAATAGTTATGATAATACAAATAAATGATTGAGATAAATTGTGATACCCTGTTAAAGGCAAAAATTAAACTGTTCAGACATTAACAAACAGAAAAAGAGTGAACTAATTACTAATAAGCTATAACTACAGAGAAGTAATCGGGGCAAGTAATTACCACAATTTACTAATTCATAAATATTAAAAGACGCAAGAAAATGAAACAATGTGAAGGAAACCGAAATCAATGAATAAATAAAAATGATGATATTTCGAAAATAGAAAATTAAAGAAAAGAAATCATAAGTATAAAGGAGGAAAAGCACTAGGCTTAATGGAGGTTAATATAGAATAGATTTGTCACCAAGGTTGAGTATATATCTAAAGTAACCAATAAGAGTGCTTGTTTCTAAAGTTGGAGATAGTAATTAACTATGAGCCCCAATTACTCAACCGACAAGCATAAAAAGTGAAAAATAATAAGGAAATATTATAATTACCATAGAAAAGAAAAAGCATCGTGCTACAATGCTCAACATGATAATGCAAAAATGACAATATTGTCCCAGTTACGATAATCAGGTATTGATCAGATTTTGGGGGGAAATATATATATATATATATATATTTAAATAGTCTCAACTATTGTTGAGTATTCTTTTTTCTCTGGTATTTTACCTATAATCTTAGATCATTGTTTCACTCAGTGTTAAAACTGTAATAGTTTTTTTTTTTTTAATAAATGAAATCTGAATTTACTACAGCAATTTTAGCTAAAATGAAATCTGAATTTACTACAGCAATTTTAGCTAAAATGAAATCTGAATTTACTACAGCAATTTTAGCTAAAATGAAATCTGAATTTACTACAGCAATTTTAGATAAAATGAAAAAGTTGTCATCAACACTAAAACACAACAGACCAACATGGCAATATTTAGGCTTGATTTTGTAACCAAACTGTAGTAGGCGATCATTGCAGCGTTGAGTTAAAGACATCTTCAGCTCAAGGCATTTAAAACTGCTTTATGAGCGTCCGGTACTGTACTCCCCATCTCAGTGAAGTCCTGTCTCATATATATCGTTTTCGGCACGGAAATATCGTGGAAACTCCCAGCCGAAACTTCGTCGTTATTTGGTAATAATTAAACCTGCTGGGCATCGGAGAGATCGTTTACCATTGCAAAGTGTGGTCGGAGGTTGAAATTTGAGATTTTGTTCATTTCATGTATGTGGAGAGGTGTATGCGAGCTCCGGATGATTGTTTGTCAAGGGGTCCTAATTAGGCTAAGTCCGGCCCTGCTAGTTAGCCGAAAGATATCTTCACGGCAAGACCTATAATCAGCGTAATGCTGTGGCTTTTCTCTCTCATTGGATCGCACTTACTGGTGCCCGACGCAAGCTCTCTTGTAAATTAAGCAACTTATCAAATTTTCTGAGACCCATCAAAAACTGTTCTCCAATTATGTAATTGTCCTTTTGTGTCTTCTTCGCTTTGCTGCCGAGTTCGTTATCCTAACTTTCTAAATTCTCCGCTAGGAGCACTGTAATCAATTCTATTCCATCGAGCATGGTCACTTTACTGTAAATAGACCTAAAGCCTGCACTCATACAGCTTTCCTTACAAAGTTATAATCAAAGATTAATTTGTACCTACAATTTGATAGTTTTAAAGAGCTCTCTCTCTCTCTCTCTCTACTACGAAAATTTGCAGTTAACAACTAGAATAATTGTCCCCGCCGTCAATTTGGAATGTTTAACTCATTTTTCTTCCACTCTTGTCAAACTCATTCATCTCGAAATTAATGATTTCTGTCCTAAACGCCCTCTTTAAGTTTTCCAGGATAATCGACCTATTTCCCGGAATAAACAATTGTCGTATCGTCCCGGACAATCTGTGTCGGCAAACGCAATTAAGTGCCCCATCATGTCGGCGTCTGTTTATCAAAAGAGCCGGCGTAGGTATTGCGCTGTTTGCAGACGCATCACGGTATTTGATTGGCTGAATGGGGAAATACGTCACGCCCTTCGTGACGCACAAATGAATTTGCGTCTTGTTAAACTCCTCAGATGAGAAGGCAAAGAAATTTACCGTGAGAACGAAAATTGTCATACGTAAATAAAATAAGTAATGAAGTGTGTAATTAGTACTGTCGTATTTTCTGGAAGAAAATAAAGGACAAATTTTGGGGTTTGTTCCAACACATTTCCAAATGAGTTGTAACAGGGGGGGGGGGGGGAGTACAGATCTGAAATGACGAATAAAGAACGAACGCCCCACCAGCTGACCTAAAATACTCACTAAGTACATAATTATGTTTTGTACTAACCCAATTGTGTGGGACTTTTTCTTTAGTTTAGTAGTATATTTTTTGCAACTCGATAGACTTTACCCCGTCCAAGGTGAACGACTGCATGGTTTAAAACCGAAATAGGTTCGGAATAATTTAAGAAAAGTTTGAAAAATATAATTAACAAAAAATAAAACAACTTGTATAAGTAATAAACATATATTTTAATTACAGTAATGAGTTGCAATTGATTCACATTAAAATAATTTACTACATAAAAATGTATACTTTTAATACTTCTCAGACAAAAGGCATTTTTTAAGAGAATGTGATTGGATTTCCGAAAATCATAAAATAGTAGACAAGATGCATTTTGTGTGAATTAACAGTAGTATCAACGTTTTTTCTAGAAGCTTCAACATTCAGAGTTTAATTTTTTTTCGCTTGTTCAAAAACAATTTATAGTTGAAAATATTCTCTCAGTTTGCGTATTTGATCAATCTTTCATGAAAATTAAAGACAAATTCAAGGTTTGAAAAAATTAAATAATCTAAAGGGCAGCTACTCGAAAAAAGGACAGTCCTTTAAAATAAAGGTCGTATGGTTACCGTAGTAATTAGTCACTATAGAAACCAGTAGTGCTTGATATCAAGGTTCAACTTTATCTTTTAATATTAGATGTAGTCCATCATATGATGAGGTGCATAGTTATGTGTAAATGATTTTTCATCGTCTGCCTACCAGCAACCCTTGCTCTCCTAAATATAGGTGATACATTTTCAAAGTACGTGGTAATATTCTTTCTGGATTCCAAATGTGCGTTGTCTCACAAAGAGGACATTTTAATATCTATATTATTGACATATACTGGCTCTACATTAAATATTGGCTTAAAATATTGGGACAATATTACGCCAATATTTCCAAGTAACGCCAATATTGGCGTAATATTGTAATGAAAGTACCTACCTAATATTGGAGGCCAATGTAACCCCCAATATTTGCCCAATATTGGGATTGCCTTATATTGGGAAATATTTATCTTAATTTTGGCTATCTCAGTTTGTTGCCAAGTCGTTAACCTATCTTTTGAAAATCTCAGCTAGGTGCGTTTCAATCACTTTAAAGGGACGGTGGACGTTGAAATGAGCAAAAATCGACTAAAAAAGTTTTAATATATAACACATTTAACATTTGCTTATGGGTGGGACAGCGTCCATCCCAAACGAAGAACCTTCCAAAAAGACAGGTATTTGACATATTGTACAATGTTTCTGTCGGCGATTTCCATGGACGCCAATGCCTGCAAAGGGGGATCGAACTGTTTGGGATAGGGTATGTCAAATACCTGTCTTTTTGGGAGGTTCTTCGTTTGGGATGGACGCTGTCCCACCCGTAAGCAAAAGGTTGAAAGCATTTTTTTCGAAACTGAATTTTGAAAGGTTTCACATTTTTAAAATGCTCCATGCGTCTTAATTTTTGTCTGAGATGCATGAAATTTGGCGAGAAGACACCTCTCATACTTTTTAAGGAAATTGGGTATGCATTTTATAATTGGTCTTTATTAAGGTAATTAAAATTGAATAAGAATCTAATTAAATGCTCAAAATTAAGTTTTAATGCAGAAAAATATTTTTTAAAAATTAACTTTTTAAGGGATTTAAAAATGAATACCCAAATTTGTTCATAATGTGTTTTTGAGTGATCATAATGTAAAATTAATCAGAAATGTGAACAAATGGCACGTAAGGAACATTTTCAAATTTTCGTTAAAAAAAATTAAATTAAAAAAAAAATACAAAATTATTTCAAAATTGAAATTTTTTTTATTGTATATAGTAATGTACATTTTAATTGTATATAGTAAGGTATTGCATATAGTAATGTTAAGAGGAATATTTATACAAATGTTCACGTTTCTAATTCAATAAATAAATAAATAAAAAAAATTTCAACGTCCACCGTTCCCTTAAGGTGCGTTTCAATCATTCGATCCGACATGGTCAGTTTACTGTAGATAGACTTGACTTTCCTTACAAAGTTATTAGGGTGCTGAAGGACTTTCCTCCGAATCCTGTGTGTTGTTGTTGAGACCCAGACCGTCCGACCTAATAGAAAAGTGTAAGGTAACTGTTTGGACGGCCGGGAAGTGCCACCCAATTTAGACCGGAACCAAGTGGGGGAGGCATCCACAGGGACCTTACCCTCCTTCCCCTACCACCAACCTTTCGGACGGAATCCTGTGTGTGACAAACCAGTTCCAAATCATTATTATTCGTATTTAATGTCAAATATTTACACATATTGCTTGAGAACCACGGTCATTATCCCAGCAAATTTAACTAACGGCGATTTCAATCATCAATCGGACTAACCCAGCCTCAATCAGGCCTTCCCTTACAAAGTTATTGAGCTGCTTAAAGACTTTTCTACGAATCATTTATATTGATTGTGTTACTGTTAACTTAAACCACTATTTCCAATTTCGGATAACCCTTTAGCCTTACAGTGATATAAATATTAACAACCAATCACGTTATGTCTATAATAATAAAGATGTCTGTCTGTCTGTAGCAGAAAATATAAGCAACGCACAGCTATGGAATTTGGGACACAAGCACTTTGGAACCCGGGGAGGTGCACTTTGGCATTATATTTTTCATTTTCAAATTAGTTTTTTAGTTATTTTATTTTTCAGCACAATTTCCGCACAAATCAGTTCTTCAGCGACCGAAAATATTATTTCAGTTTCCATTTTAGCAGCACCGTAAAAATCTCTTTCAAACAAACTTTTAACGGTATCCATATGATTCATAGTCCAATTTTCGTCAATTTAATATATATATATATATATATATATATATAATAAAAAGGTTTGAAGGTTATATATATATATTCAATATATATATATATATATATGTAAGCTTGGAGGTCCAATGAAAGAAAAGGGAAAAGCTGTAACTCGAAAAACCTAACTTTCTAACAGGCTTACAAAATAAAAGTATAAAATAGCAAATCTTCAAGTAAATGGAAACAAAATACAAATTTCGAATCATTAAGTCTAAGAAAAGTATCAAAAAACAAAAGGTATGAAATCGATAAAAGAAAAACAAACGAAATCCAAGCACAAACGCTATACACGAGGACAAGGTCTAAGCCTAAATCAGGATTTGTTCACTTCTTCAGAACTCTTTTTCAAGTCCAAGTGTCTTGTAGAAGCAAACACAAAAATGTATGTTTCTGAAGAAATAGATAAATTATATCTTTAAACTATTTCTACTTATATATATATATATACTTTTCGTGTGTTGAAGATTCAATCTCCCGATTTACGGAGCACTCATTTGGTATATTTTCGCAGAGGTTCCATTTTAAGTCAGTGAATTATGTGTGAGTTTCAGTGTGATAAGTTTGTATCTTAAATTCTGGTAACGACGGGCATATCTTCTCGAACGTTCGACGCTGCAAGAAATTTCAGATGTAAATCTCTGATAAAAACTACGCCGGAGCTCGCAGCGAATTCTCGAAAATCAAAAAGCGCTCTAACAATACGCTCGCTTATAACAAAAATAAAATTAAAAAACTGTTGTGTGGGTGCACACACGGCTACGCCACGACCGCTCATCTTAAATTCTGAGCAACGCCGGGTACATTTTTCTAGTAGTCATTCAAGCTCCCTACTGAACAGTTTGTGTTTAAATCATCACACTTACATGATGTAAAGTTTTGCTGCTTTTAAATCTTGTACACCATCATCCATTACTTCCGTATTATCGTCTATACGATTGCAAATCCAATATGTTTCCCTCGACTTGAATGCTAATCAGCTATTTAGTGCAGTGAACTAACACTGTAATATTGTGCAATTTACGTCCGCAAATGAAATCCGACGGTAACTCCGGAATTCGTTTATTAAAGGATTCTTCGAACATATTGGCTGTTTGCTGGGGTTTATTGGTATAGACAAGGAGGAATCGAATGAAGGCAATTCAACTCTCCGAAACTTGATTTAGGTATTAGTGTATTTTCATTAGAGTAGATGAATTTCAATGATTCCTGTGAAAGAGGGGATAAGTGATGTTTTAGAACAGTAACACTACGAACAGTAGCTCCCCGAGATTTTTCAAGACCATACGCGAATTTTCTTGAAAGGCCCCGGCTGAAAATTAAATGCAGTAAAACGTCACAGATCCGAAATTTGGGGATCCGAAAAATCGATTTTCCTACAATTTATTTGTTTATTTTTACAGTTGCAGAGTCCACGTCACCGATAAGAGCTTCAGTTTCATCCCAGTAGCTCAACGGTAGAGCGTTGGCTGGACAGTTCGGAGATCCAGAGTTCGATTCCCGGTTGGGGCAGCAAATCTCTTTACAATGGCGCCCCGCCGATCCGGTGGTCGAGCGGTCAGGGGCATGCGTTTCCGTCTGATCGCTGGATTGCCGGGTTGTGGGTTTCAATCCCGCCAGCGGGTATGGATGTTATCATGTCGAGGCCCAGTCAGACTTCTACCCTTCGCTAACCTAAGTAAAAATAGCAGGAGGTGGTCAGTCAGATTGTCAATTGTTCGCCAGTCTGACATTAGAGGGTGGTGAATGCAGGGTACACTTCGACGATAAGAGCTTCTAATTTCATCCCAGTAGTTCAACGGTAGAGCGTCGGCTGGCCAGTTCAGAGATCCAGGGTTTGATTCCCAGTTAAGGCAGCAAGGCTCTTTATACAGTGCAAAAATAAATACAGATCCCTCACGTCAGGCTTTTTACTTTAGATTCTGTCATAGAATTTTGGGCCCCCGGGTCCACAATATTTTAAGGATCTTTGTTCATGATATAAACCTGCCTTTAAATCCTGCTATGAAACTGTCTTGTTCCAATGGACAATCCGCCTTTGGTTATATATTCTTTAGTTTTCTATCTAATACCTAAAGGTCCATTACTAAATGTTATATTCTCAGGTAGGAAGAAGGAGTACTGATTAGACGAATGATTTTAGGCCGAGTTCCATTAAGCACACTTGACATCACAGAATGCCAAAACTTTAAAAGACCAAAATGAACAAAAAATGCTACAGAGCTACTATTAACAGCACAAAAGCATATGGCGAGCGCGCCTTAGGGATTATAATAGCGTGTTCTCAATATGCTCAATTACAACCAGATAAAATAGATCGTAGCCAAGGCGTTGTAACAAAAACTGTAAACTAATACATAAACGACTAAAGATAAAATGTAAGGCTGTGTAAAGTACAAAGATAGTCGTGTAAAATACAAAATAAAAGTTGGATTAGCTATAACCTACTGATATAACCTATAATGCATTAATGATATAACCTATAATGCACTAATATTTTTTTTAAAAATGCAGTAGAGATCCAATAAAAATACATTAAGAGACAAAATTCTGAGAGCCTCTGTTAACAAGAGGCCCCAAGTGGTCGCTTGAGCTACTTGGTCCTTGGGACGCCCCTGATTACGAATTAACACCCAGTTTGGAAGACAAAAGAAAGCCTTCTGTGTCAGGATGAATGAATCAAAGCAGTTCTTTCAGTAAGTGCTAGAAAATGTCTATCGAGAGTCTGCGCGAGAGGTGAAGCCTTGTTCTAAGGTGATAAAAATAAATACATGATGAGCTGTTTAAATTTTGACTTCCCCTAAAATTGACAAATTTTAATATTGTGGGGGATGGGGTTGGGCGACATGTCCTCACTAAGCGTGCGGGGCGCATGAAATACGGGTAAGCAACCTTCGTTATCTCAAGCTAGCATTTGTCTTTAAAAATAAGCTCTAGAGTAATAAGGATCTGAGATTCAAAATTATCTAACTAATCTGTGACTTCCTCTATAATACATGGTATTGTATAGAGAAAGTATTGGAATTGTGTCGAAAATCGCAACTTGAGTTTTCGATGGATCTATACGCTTTGGGACCCCTAATACTCGAAAAAAATATTTTTAGTGTGTGTGCGTACGTGCGTGTATCCACTTTAACTCGATACCTAATGGACCAAATTTCATAAAATTTTATAGGTAAGTCACCTGTGGGTTACCCTGGTGCTGAATAGATTTTGGTATGATTCGGAAAAACATAACCTGCCTTTTTTTGTCAAATGATTCGAAAAAAATCGCCAAAATCTAAAATACGACGTATCTAAAGGAAAACGGATTTGTGTCTGTGGAACACAAAACGGATTTGTGTCTGTGGAAAAAACCATGTGATGTCCGCATCAGATTTTTTTATGTTACTTCCAGAGTAACTCTCATTGAGAAAACGAAAGAGTGCTATTCAGATGCGATTAATTCAGAATGCTATGATTAAATTATAAAGAGTGATTTTTTTTAATCCGATAAGCAAAATTAAAATAATTAAATGCTATCTCATTGAATATTCAGCAGAATTTTGTCATTTAGTAACATTATACTATAATCGTAATATACCAAATTAAAAAAAAATTAGAACAAATTTTTTTAAATTCAAAAGGTTAGAAAACCGATAAATTTATTTGGAAACAGTTACATTTTAATCTAGACCATTTTATTTGGAAACAGCTATGTTTTAGCCTAGACCATTTTATTTGGAAACAGCTATATTTTAGTCTAGACCATTTTATTTGGAAACAGCTATATTTTAGTCTAGACCATTTTATTTGGAAACAGCTATATTTCAGTCTAGACCATTTTATTTAGAAACAGCTATATTTTAGTCTAGACCATTTTATTTGGAAACAGCTATATTTTAGTCTAGACCATTTTATTTGGAAACAGCTATATTTCAGTCTAGACCACTTTATTTGGAAACAGCTATATTTTAGTCTAGACCATTTTATTTGGAACCAGCTATATTTTAGACTAGACCATTTTATTTGGAAACAAATATATTTTAGTCTAGACCATTTTATATGGAAACAGCTATATTTTTAGACCATTTTATTTAGAAACAGCTATA
>OX578147.1:122814566-122896441 GCA_951213105.1 Amaurobius ferox
GACACACATAAACACACACACACTTAAACACACACACACACATAAACACATACACACACTTAAACACACACACACACTTAAACACACACACACACACACACACACTTACACACACTTAAACACACACACTTGAACACTTGCACACTTGTTTGTGCTAGGGCGCGGTAGCCCATTGGTTAGCGCGCTGGAGTTGCACTCGGTAGGCCCGGGTTCGATTCCAGCCGCTGCCAAAACTGCCGCCGTGTTCACGCGGAGTACGATCACGTTAAACATGTGGGTCCGTAAGTCCTTCCGAGAGGTTGGTGGTAGGGGAAGGAGGGTACGCTCCCTGTGGATGCCTCCCCCACTGGGTTCCGGTCCAAATTGGGTGGCACTTCCCGGCCGTCCAAACAGTTACCTTACACCTTTCTGGTAGGTCGGACGGTCTGGGTCTCAACAACAACACTTGTTTGTGCTTGGTGGCTTGGGCTTTCGACACTTGTTTGTGCATGCACAGATATCCCTAAAAGTAGTTTATTCCTATTCAAAGAATCCCAGAACGTGGATCAGGTCAAAATCAGAGTCCCATTTTTGACTCCATCACAACACATTTCCCTTGCATATACTATGCATTGAATAGAAAGATAATAAAATCTGAAATTGAATTGGAAGAAATACACTAAAAGACCAATATTCTCAAGTGCCAATTAAACGAAATCATACTCCACACTCTTTTTCATCCCCACTCCGATAAAGAAACGCACACGTCGAAAAAGAAAATTCATTCCATGGTCGGCTCTTGATGCTATAGAACAGAAATCATCGCAGAAAGAGTGCTTCAATTCCTTCTGGGACCGACAGAAACTGGTAATATCGCATCAAAGCTTTGAAGAGCCTCTGATTCTATTACCTTGGCCGTAAATCTCCAAATGAAAGATATTTCAGTAGATCTAAGGTTATAAAACAGACTATTTCAAACGAGAAATCCAGGCGTTTGAGATAGCGAATCTATTCCTGGTAGATTTTTCGAGTTTTTTCCGAGTGGGGTTTGTATTTTTTTCATTCTCACTTGGATGTTTATTGATTTTCGGATATATGTTTGCTGAAAAAAAAAAACGCATATTTTGAAGTCGAGAGTACTGGTTTTCATTTCGTGTTTCTGTTTATTTCCATTTGCAGACGATTTGAAATGGGGTTTCGTAAATTTTGTAATCATACAAGGTATTTAAGATGTCATATATTGATTCTTATATTGGTACTCTAAAAGTATATTTCTGATTTAACAATTATCGTCTGCGGGTGTAAAACTTACTATGTAAGATGTCATATATAAGTACTGTGAAAATAGAATTCAAGGTTAAAATTATCGTCTGCAGTTGTAAGGATTAATAAATTTGTAAGATGTCATATAAAAGCTCTCTGAAAACAGAATTCAAAATTAATAATTATCGTCCGTAGATGTAGGGATTAAGACATCTGTAAGATGTCATATATAACTACTTTGAAACCAGAATTAGGATTTAATAAATATCATATGCTGGTGTTGAGATTACGAAATATGTGAGACATCATATATGAGTATTCAGGAATTGTAATTTAGATTTGTTTTATATTACCTGCAAATACAATGAATATTCAATCTTCAAAATGTTAAATAGGTTTTCTGAAAGTAGTATGCAAGCAGTTGTAAAGATTACGATATCTCATACAAGTACCCTGAAATGTCATAAGTATCCTGAAAGTTATATTCACAATTATTACTTTCCAGGTGGAGATGACAAGGCCTTAAAAAATCTCGTATACAAATCACACAATAGATATAGTTAAAGTTGAAGTTTTACAAATACAGATCAAGCTGTATACTTTTGTACATAGTTGTACAACATTGTACACATTTGTACAACATTGAAAATAAGCAAATATGCATTTATTTGTACAAATAATTCTCAAATTTAAAAAGTAATTTTGTGTTCGTCTGCTTAAACAACTTACCATTAATTTAAATGTTCTGTTTTTAAACTCTTTCCGGCGGTGTTGCCACAAGGGCTTTTATAAAATCCTTCCGAAATGTCACGATAATTTCAAAATAACAGAAATACACTCTCCCTCTAAACAAGATTATACCAAACGCAGTTTATTTTCAAATTACTTTCGGAACATTTTGAAATCTCAATTCTAATACCTCTGACAGTTCCTTCACTGCGTATGCTGGCACTCACGCGGGGCTGAGTGCTTAAGCAATTTCCGAAGCTTCTGAACGGTAACAAGCAATCTAGAATCACTTAAAATGGAATACACCAGAGATTTTTTTTTCATGCCGTAATCATCAATCTTCGCTTTACTATATCGTAAAATATCGCAAAACCGTTCAAAAAACATAAAAGGCTCGCATGCTAAAGTCTAGTATTTCGGTTTGTGTCGTTTAAACAGGCATTAGGTGGTACAGCATAAGAAAATATTGAATAATTTCATAGTGGGAAAATAAAAAACCCGTTTGAAGATTATTTTCCTACAAGACTGCACATCTGGGAATGAAGTGAGAAAATATTACAAGATACAAGCCATTTATTTCAACCACCACTAAAAAAAAAGTTTTTAATAGTTTTCCGATGACTGCTATTTGGTATTACTCCGGAAAAATCGAAGTCGCATATAAAAATGAAAATAATCTTTGGAGTTTATTTAAATAATTCCGATTTTCATTTTGATGTATACTAGATCCAATATTCCTTTAATAGTGGGCATAAAGTTAAATATTTTCTGTTTTTAGTTCTGCTTATGCCAAGCAACGATCAGTGATAAAATGAAAACGCTTTATTTATAACAACATAAAATATTTAATTAAATGTAGCATTAACTTAATAGATACATTTCATTTACTATTTTATGCTGTTGTTATTGAAGTATTTTAATTCTGATAATTTAAGATAGCATTTTGTGCGATGTTTTGTATTATGAATTTATATTTTTAAATGTTTCTGCATATAATAAACTTCCGGAGTGGCTAAGCTTGAAGAGAGTTTGGGGAGACAGAAACTACATAAACAGCTGTGAAGCAGCTCTCACTTCTCATTCTTCGAAATATTTTATGCACTTGTTAAGAATGATGGAACGATTAGAATAAAAGTAATTTGGTGATCTGGTGGCGGCTTGTTTGGATAGACACTGTCTCTCCAGATATTTTTCAGGTTTTGCTAACGTATTTCTGTTGATTCAGCATCCAATACTCCTGTGCGCCCGATAGTAGGTCAAGCGTCTGGAAAGCAACTCTGGTTTATTCACCTGTACTGAGGTACATTTACTGCAATAGACAAAATTATTTTATATGTTCATTGCAGTTTTGATTATAATTTAAAAATTAATTTTAAATGTTTTTCCCATACAATGTAATCCAGTCTATGTAGCGTTTTAGGAAAATAAATCCCATTAATTATTCATTATTTTGTTTTAAATTCGTTTTTCCCATTTTTTTCACCCTACTTTCAATTGGCATCTGATAATCCGGGAAATTTGTTTATCCGGCACCGCTGAAGTTTCTCAAGTGCGGGATTACTGGAAGTTTGCTATATATGCATTGTTTAGGTTTTTGAGGTACTTCCGTATTATCTTGTCCGCACTTGGTGCGTTTAGGCGTTTAGAAAATGGTTGTCTTGTTCACTAGTTTATTTCCCTTTCCAGTCAAAATTGTAAAGGCCTAGCAAAGTAAAATGAAGAAGAATAGAGGAACGCCATGCAAATAATTGAATATACAACTAATTCGTTGAAAATGCGAAAAGAAAAAAAAACTTAGGTATACTAAAAGTATAAACGCCAAACGCGTTTATACTTTTAGTTTAAATAATTTCGGTATTTGAATCTTCATTTACTTTTATATTAAAAAAAAATAAAATGTAAAACTCGTTTGTTTACTTTCAAATATTTTTAAATATTCAATTTCCTAACATAATTTCTTACTCTTTATTTTAAATGATTATCTTGCTGTTAATATAACTCATTTAAGAAAGTTTGCAAATGTTTGTTTATTTACAATTTAGTTAAACAAATTTAATTTTAAAATATGTTGTTTTTATTTGAATAAATCAAATATCAAAATTAAGAAATATTACATTTATTTTTAAATAAGCAAAGGCCCTTTACACTCTTTAAATGTTTTATATAATTTCTAAAACACCATTCCAAAGAAAAAAAAGTTATATACACTAGGTATAATGGCTTCACTGCGTCAATAATTCCATATTCAACATTTTTCTCTTCCAAATTAAGTCCGAAATCTACAATGATTCAACATAATCTTGCTGTAAGGAGGTTTAACAGTTGCTTAAGACCTTTGTTTCTAAGAAGTATTTGGAGTACGTTTCATTACGCACTCTATCTACAACTGTGTTTCAAAGATGACTATTCCGCTTCTAGTTTAAACATGGAACTACTTTTATTTGAATGTAGAATCTCTAGTGGAATTTTAGAGCAAGTAATAAAGAAAAAGCGAGGTAAAGATATTTCGCAGATTTTATTTCATAATCGTCTTCATGTCTTAATAGGCAAATAAAAAATTCTTGCTACATTTTATATTATTAGCGTTATGTGGTCTTGTTAGTTATAAGGAAAAGATTTTCGTATTAAAACTACGAAATTTAAACAAATGACAAATAGTTTCAGAAAAATTTGACTATAATTTTGAATTTTCTTTTATTTGTTTATTATCATATTTCCTAAAGATTGTTTATTATGATTTGACTTATTTTTCAATTAAAAGTGATAGTATTTATATATTGTCATGAAAAGTTGTAAATTTATAAAATTGTAGAAAAAATCGGAAAAATATCGAATGAGTTTACATAAAAAACATACATTTAAAGAACACGTGAAAACGAATTTATATGTAAAAAGCAGTTTATATCTAATAAGCTTGTGGAACAAGATAAGGTTTCATTTAACAATATCACACAGCCTATATGCGTTACAAATCTTATTACTGATGCAATTTGATCAATTTTAATCTCAGCTTATATTCTAAACACTACTGTAATAATAGCAATAAAAAACCGTAAAATAAAAATAAATTAAACAGAACCAATTATAATAAAATTAACTTTATTTGTCTATTTATTTATAACACATAACATATTAAGAGATTTGTACATTTTATACAAAATATTTTAAACAATATAAGCACAAGTTGGAAGATAATGGAATTTCTATAACGTGTAAGGAGTTCAGATATTGGAATACGTATAAGGCATTGTTTAAATATAGAGCTCTATTAAGTCATGTATTAATATTTCATCTATCATTGTCTTCATTTATCTTCCTCAGACCTCACGCTCTGCAGTCAATGTAAGCTTACGTGACTGTCAAGCCCGCCTAGATACGGTAGACGGAATTCATAGAGCGACTCATCGTCTCCTTTGTAGACGATAAAATCAACTTATGTTATTCTAATAGTGCTTCTGGAAGTTTCTTTTGGGAACCCGGGTTTCTAAAACAGCACATTTTAGAATAATTCTTTAATTAGTACTTTATTATATTTTCTGGAATTAGTAGTAGCATAGAATGATAGTTTATTATGTGTGTTTTTTGGTACAGTTCTCATTGTTAGAAGGTAATTTTTTAAATATTTTTTTATTTAAATTTTAGTGGTACTTGGATTTTGCTATGGCATTATTATTGCAAATTCTTGTTCTTGGAATATTGATGATGTTTCACTCTTCTCCTTGTGTTGCCAGATGGTTTAAAGAAAACAGAGAAACAGAGCAGTCACGATAATAAAAAGTAACTGAATCACTCGATATGTAGCTCGTATTTTAATTGAGCACTACATTCTGTGACGTCATTAAGCTGCGTATTTTCCTTATATCCGCCCGAATATATCATGTACACAAATGGAATTATTTACCTTTGTAATTGAATCACAAATCCATTTTATTAATCTCGTATTCTTATCAGTTCTCCATTTAATTTGATAAATATTTTATCACATTCTTATTTCATCGGCATAATACGCAACTAAATTTTAATCAAGGAGGGAAATGCCTGTTAGTCAGAAATATGAAAGAGCTATATAGTTCCGGAATTATTCCTCAAGGCTTAGAAACAGCCCTATCGGATCGGTTTCCTTATTGCTAGTTATTGCATTATTTCACGTGTTTTATAGAGATATTTTACTCTTGTTCTCATATCTTATTAATGATGTATTTAGAAAACTATCATTTTCAAACTTGTTAAAATTAATGTTTTGCATGGAAATAAGAATACATGCCGTGTATTCGAAATTAACTATTGATAAAGTATGTCTTAATCAAATATTGGCACATATATCTGTTCTCTGCATCTGCTCTCTGATTATACTATACATCAATGGAGCAAATATGAAACGAAAATCATAGATACACACAGACGACGCACTGAGACCAGTTTATTTGTGTTCTATATTACCCTCAAAGGGTAAATCCGTCGAAAATTCTCCGAGTTCCAGTTTGAGACCGTATTCAAAACACTGCCCTATATAATAGTATGTATTGTACATACCAACTTCTGAATGGCATAACTGTTTTGGCTTTTCGAATGCAAAATTTTATTGATGCTAAAGGCAAATATTTTGAAAATCAAAACAATTTATTTCCATACAAAAATATTTTCTGCATCATTTTCTAAAAACTTCAATAGTAGCCTACGCTGAAGAGGTAAAAACCTACACGGCTAAAAATTTCAATAAATAAAACATAAATCATAACGGCCTCGTAAAAGTATTAACAACCAACAAACTGGATTAATTTTAAAAAATGCTATTATTATCTCATTCAAAATTTATTTTGAATAAAAAGCTTAATTATATAAAATAAAAAATGCTCAATTTTATACCCCGTTCTCCCACCCCCACCCACCCCAAAAAAAGAAACTTGAATTGACACAAAAAATAACAACATACATAACTACGAAAACTCTGTTTTGCCCACTTCAGCATTCCTCATGTTCCACTTAACTTTATACATCTCAAGGGAAACAGTATTTAAAATTTAAATTAATAAAGCTTATAAAGTAGAACAAAATCTCTTCAGATTCCATTGTTTCTAATATATAAAGCTAATTAAATGTTTCACAATAAAAATAAAAGCGAAAAGATCATGAATTTCAACTCTAAAGCTATGCGCTGGGATTAATGGAGGTCATTAGAGTTGCTATTGTTACAGCATGGATGGGGGAAACAAGATTCTATAAAAAGCAAAAATTACAAGTTTTGTTTTTCCGAAATGGCAGCATTTAAAGTCATCTTTTTCTACCGAAATATGGAAGAAGTGGCAGTAACTGCAGTATGAAAAGATATTTATCTTTAGTGATGTAATTAGTTTCATTCTGGAGAATTGTAAAGACAGAGAAGTTAAAAAAATGACAATGACTGTCCACGGTTAAGTTAAAAATTAACCGTGAATTATCTAAAAAGAAGCATTATGATAATGGTCCTTTTGAGAAATTTTTAATGTCAAATGTTAGCGTTTGAAACTATGCCGGGCTCACCCCAAAATTTTCTATGGGGATTGAAAAATCTTTTAATAAATAATAATTATTTATAATCGTAATTAGTAATGATGTTTAACCGATCACTTCAGGACGACTCCACATATTACGTATACATATTACATATACGACTCGACTTCTTGAGGTAGGCTCTTGGAGTGCCTGGCCAATCAGGCCGTATCTCCAGGATGAAGTAGTGAATCTATAAAATTACTGAATTGCTCCAAAAAATAGGGGATGAAAATTTTTAAGCATTGTACTTAATGCTGGCAAAGGCGGAAAGTGAGAAGAGGAGTAAAAAGTCTTCACACGCAAAAAAAGGGGGCCACATTTTATCTGTGGTGGTGGTGGTGGGGATCACTCAGTTGTAAACTGCAAAGAGGGAAGAAATGACAAGCTTGCCTTTGCTACAGTGGCTAGAAGGGAGTTCTAGACACTGTACCTTTGCTGTCCTGGCAGCACAAGAGAGAAGGAATGAGTTTACACTAAAAGCACAAAGCAGGGAAGAGTTTCCGGTAGATGACGGCACGGAGAAACTGCCAGTTTTCGTAAGACTGATATTATGCTGGCAGGGGATCTCCACCCGTACGGGTCTCTAACCGATACGTTATTATATTTCTGATATAAACAAATATTTCTGGTAGTTACAAAGAATTCATTTCGAATATTATTTTATTATTTAAAAAAAAAAAATTCTTTTGGACCCAACTGCTTGCTTTCACTTCAAAAAAAAAAAAATTTTTAAGTAAGATTTTTTTTATTAAAAAATTTTAAATTCAATGATTTGGGACACCGAAACATGATTTGTGAAATCTTGGTAATTAAAAATCTTTAATCTACTTACAAAAGTCAAATTTGTGTATATAATATTAATACTTTATAATAAATTTGATTTAACATTTCATTTTACATTTTGAAATTACCATATATTTACATCATAAGAAATGTGACACATCCTAAAAATTGTGGCCATCCAAACAACTCCTCATGTCCTAGGACGTGTCGGACGGTCTGGGTTTTCGAAATCATTTAAACTGCTTAGTCATATTTCGAATAGACTAAAAATTTTATGACAAGTCTGACCATATTCAAAATAGCGCTTATAAAAATATAAAATGTAATGAAATTATTTTTTTAAAATATAGAAAGATATATAGACAAGCACAGCCTTATTAATAAGAATTATTTATAAGGTTTTCTTATTCCAGTACTATTGTGAATAAACAGTTTAAGTATAAAAATTCCACACCAAATATTCTCCACAATTATTCCTACACAATGAAAATAAATTGAACTGTTACAAAAATTCGAGGCCAATCATTATGCATATTTCTTATTCAAATTCAACTTTCTCCATCATGATTATTTCTTTATTTTATCCCACGAGACAGGGTGTTTCGCATTTAAACCAACAAAGGCAGCGCAATTAAGTCAGACGATATGCCATTGTTTTTCCCATGCAAAGCCAATTAAATGATCGCAATAAAAAAGAGAATACTCATGCGATTCTCTATATAGGCAGCAAAGAGAGATTAATGTTGGCTATTAAAGTTTCCGTTGTCATACCATATAAGAACAATAAACTTCCATTTTGATGCTTTGTTTTCAGAAATGGTAGCATTTGAAGACATCTCTGCTCATATATGGAAGCAATGTATTTAATTGGATGGGTAAAGTAAGTGCAGATGTAATAGAATTTATTCTGAAGAACTCTAATCTGGGAAAATATGTATTATTAGCTTTGGTTCCAATATATATGAAAAAATTTGATGTGGGCAACACATGACTTTCCTTATATAATGCAATGAATTTACTAGTTTTACAGTAAAAAATATGTTTTTCTTATAGTAGCTATTTATATTCTTTCCAAGAAATTGAATTTTCGTCAATTAGTCGTCACTTTCACTGATTCAGTGTCATTTTTATCCATTTGGCGAGATTTCCGTTAATTTGGCAGCATTTAAGAAAGTCGCCAAATTGGCGAAATTCCGCCAAATTAGGCGCCAAAATCTCGCCAAGCGTTATGGATGATGAAATAAGTTATTTTTATAGCAGATAAATAACTATTGGTGTTTAAATACAAAAGTATTATTCAAAGTATCTTTTCTCATGAATGGAACCACCGAGATCCACGAGAATGATGTCACCCAATTTATCGCATGATATTACATATGAAAAGTGAACATGTTTCTCAACAGTTAATATATTTTTTATAATTTATGGGATTTTTTGATAAATTTATTTTAAAAATGTGCAGTATCTCGAGAACGGTTCATGATAGCGTTCTAAAGTTTATGTCAATCGTTTTCTAAGGAAAAATTACATTAAAAATGTCTATTTACGTAACTTTATTAAAGGTTTTGATTATTTGATGATTTTTTTAAAATTTCACTCGACAATTTAGGGGAGTTCTGAACATTCGATTACGTTTAAAAACAATAGACTTCCAGTATTCATGGATTGTGATTTTTGTACCAAATTTCGTTCGAATCGTCCATTTATTCGTCAGTTATCGTCTCCACAACCTCACTGACACACACACACACATACTGTCACACACACACACTCACTTTCACACGCACACACACACACAGACATCACCACAAAAATGTTCGATTTGTGATCAGGGATGCTTAAAACGTGCTCTCCCGTCGAAAACTCGAATTCGAATTTTCGACCCCGTCACAATACTTTCGTTATACATTATGTATATAAGGAAAGTAAAAAAATCGTCTCAATAGCTCTGTAGTGTAAATTGTTTCACCTCCATTGATCTCCAGTCAGACACGGCTGTCTGACTGGAGATCAACGGTATGATTCCTCTCTGAGATAAAAGTATTTTTTTCTATATGAATAACATCTATGGTTGGGATTTCTCATGCGGAAAAACGGAGCGTTACGAAATATGTAACCACTTTGGACGTTTATACTCCCAAATCTAATAGATAAAAATGCAAATAGTCCCAATAGTTTGTCGAAAATAGGGTCCAAATTATGAATATATAAAATAATTTCGATATTTTAATATTTTGAAATTTTTTCTTCATTTATCATACTCGAAATGTCTTCGAAACTATAAAATATAGATACAACTAGTAAGCGATAAAAATATGTATGACGAAATTTAGTTTCTAAATCTATAGTTACTTTATATAAAAAAAAATCTCTTGTAGTTTTCGAGTCATTGTCTTTCCAAGTTGAAGCAGTATAAAAACTATCCTTTAAGTTTGTAATGCTTATATCTCAAAAACCAAAAGCAATAGTTATAAACAATAAGCAAGAATTTGTAGCTCTTTGAAAGCCCTGTAAGTGTATATAATCAGATTCTGGACAAATTTCTTTTTTTTTATATTACAAAAGTTGAGTTTTATTTTACAAAATGTTATTCACGCAAAATCATTTCGGCTCCATCGGACTGGGGCTACCGCCGATTTTTTTTTCCCTGTCCCTGTTTAGATGTAATTGTAACAAATTTCTGGGAATGTAAGGATCCACCGAACTCCAGTTTGCCAATTAAAATTGTTTATCATTAAGCTGCTGAGGAGATTATCTATTCTGCTCTCTTTGAAGCGAGCCCCACAGAGAATATGTCTTATAAGTGATCTTTTGTCTTAAGCGTATTTTTAGCCTGCTATTCACAAAAGTACATCTATATGAAAATCGTTCACATAAAATTCTTTACATAAAACTTTTCTAAACTTCGAATGACTTATTTTAAAGAGTTCAGGCTGATAAAAAAACGTTTACAAAATGTCCTAAAGCTAATCGTAAAATTCAAATATGCAAAAATTAAATACCTTATAAAAGTACAGGCAGAACAAAGTAATCTGAGAAATTTTCGAAACTTATCTACATGAAACTGACACTTTAAAAATTAGTATGCAACTTTTTTTAGCAAGTTTTATTTCATGTAATAATATATCACGCTTAATGTTAAAAATTGTTCTATTAATCGAAAGTCTGGTTACGTTCGATTCTGTTCTGTAATGTATACAATAAGCATGCAAAGGAGATTTCGCGTTCTAGGTTTCCAGAAGGCCACTGGAGGATCTAGAAAGGCACTCGCAAAATACTACATATTAAAAACATGTTATATAGATGCATTTTAAAGTATTTGGATGTGCCAAAGAAATTGTAATGGTAATCAAAGCATTTTATACACAACTTTCATGGTTAGTGAATTTGAATATCATCAAAGTTAAATAAAACCATTTTACAATAATTTTGAACATTGCAAAAGAACAAGAATATTTAAGTTCTTGCAAACATAAGCAGCAATAAGGAACATCCGCTTTAAATAGAATAACTCTCATACTCTTTCTTGTTACTTAAAGCTAATGTCTCATGTACAATTTTTAAAAATAGGAACTGTGATTGTTATCTAAAGTGTAAAATTGTTACAAAACTAAAAACGCAAATCAGCATAAAAGTTTTTTTTCTTTTAACCTCATTATTTATCTTACTGAGACTGAGATGCAGGATTTTGCGTAGAACTAATAAAGCTAAAAATATTTTGAAAAAATTTTTGCAAAAATTAATTTTTTTATATAGAGAAAGCTAATTGAATGTCTCGCAGTAAAGAAAAGATAAGTCTATGTAATTTGATCTCTCAAGAAATATATGAATTTTAATAATGGTCCTTAAAGTTGCCAATATTATAATATGAAGGAATTAAACAAGAACCATTTACCACAAATAAAAAAGTGGAGATTTGTTTTTTGGAAATGGCAACATTTGAAGACATCTTTTTCTATCCAAAGATAGGAAAAAGGAAGACAATTGGAACAATGAAAGAAGTTTTAGTAGTGCAATTACTTTCATTGTGAAGGTTTGCGGAAACAAATAAATAAAGATGATACAAACCATTCTAGAAAATGCTAAAATTGTGATCAAGAAACCTTTAAAAGGTAATTTCAGAGAAAAAGGTGTTTTTGGTGTGGAACATACATTAAAATTCTATGCAATTCAAACATGATAAACTACTGATATATCTGCATGAGAAAATGGAATGAATTTTAAACCAAGTATACGCATTATATATACACATTATAGTATGATATATATTATATATATTATATATATATATATATATATATATATATATATATATATATATAATATATTATATATATATATTATATATATATATATATATATATATATATATATATATAATATATTATATATATATATTATATATATATATATATATATATATATATATATATATATATTATATATATTATAGTATGCGCATTATAGTATGACGCATTAAGTATTTTCATTTGTAAAAGTACGTATATATGAAAATCAAAATTGCTCGCATAAAATATTTCTAAACTTCGAATGAGAGTTTTTAGAGAGTTCAGACTAATAAAAAGCTTTGACGAAATGCCTTGAAGTTAACAATAAAATTCAAATATGTAAAAATTAAATACCTTACAAAAGTACAGCCAGAAACAGCTATTTTTAATTCGAGTAAATTTCGAAATTGATCTACATAAAAGTTCATATCTTATTCAAACTCCATTATGAAACTAAGATACAAAATTAGAAATGCTACTTGCGTAAGTTTCTCCAAAATGGGAAAAATAAAGTTAAATGTTTCAAAGCTAGAAGTATTTATAATTACGAAAACTGTATTTTGCTGTCTTTTAACCTCGCTTGTTTTATCTTATTTTCCCTTTATTCCATGAGATGCAGAATTTCGCTTTCGATCTAACAAATCTCAAAAAGCAGCAAAACAAAATCTTGTGAAATTTCATTGTTTTTCATGCAAAGCTAATTGAATGTTTCACAATAAAAAAGCAAAAGCCCATGTGATTTCATCTCCAACATAATACTCAAGGATTAATGTTGGCCATTAAAACAGTCATTGTCATTGTAAGGAGAAAAATAATATAACAATATTGCTGTAACTGATAAAAATGAAAGTTTTGTTTTTCGGAAATGGCAGCATTCGAAAACATCTTTCTGCACCGAAATATGGAAGTAATGAAGGTAATTGTACGAATAAAAGGAGGCATTCAGTGACGTAATTAGTTTTAGTCTGGAGTATTGTGAAGACAAATTAGTTAGACGCAGGATGTTGGATTGGTGCATAAGTCTAGTAAAGTAATATATAAAAAGTTAGGGAGGAAAAGTTATTTTGAGAAATATTGAATGTGAAATAATAAAATTTATTGGACTTTAAATATAACATATTAGTATATTTAACTGTAGGAAATGTGACATAGCCTAAATTTTTTTCATTATAAGATTTTTCTCTAAAATAATTACTTTTTTCCCACTAGAAATATCTAGGAAAAATTAATTGTTTTCTCTTTCTAAACAAATCTTTTATATACCAGACATTTTTTTTAAAAAAGAGTTATTTAAAATATTTGATACGTATTATATGTTTCTTGTTATCTCCTATCTTTAAAACCCAAGATAATTCATTTTAAAATCTTTATTGTTTTATCATACCATTTTGCACGAGGGGAAATATACGAGGGGCACGAGGGGAAATATAATAGTGTCATGTATACAAATACTGGCACAGATCGGAGGTTGAAGCAATTTTTGCTAGGAACTCCTCGAAGTGAAATACCACGCCGCGGCATATACTTTTCAATTAAAAGACTTCGATAAAGAGTTTCGACCTTGCAAGGACTGTTCACTATGGGCTTCAGTTCCAAAGGAACCGGGGTTCGAATCTCACGTATGTGCAGAGAATCTCTGTATGCATATTGTTGTGATAAACATGTTGTGATAAACATATGGCGGTTTGTAATTATCTTTAAACTGCAGTTTCCGGTCCAAGTGACTCTAATATACATAAAAAGGACAATGGAGTGGTGAAATAGCGCTTTTTATTCCAACCCGAGAGCTAGCTGCAAAAGTCGACAAAACAATGCTTTCCAATTACATTCCTTAGTTAATACGAAAATTTTCAGCTCCTTATATTGCAGTTGGATTTCTTCATCCACATGACAACTGGATAAATGAATTTTTTTTCCATTTAGCAGTTTAAAATTATTGCTAATAAGAAAAATTTTATACATATATACACTCACGGACAATGAAAGTTGCGCACCAAGAAGAAAACATGGTACAACCGCGAAATGATGTAAATAGCTAAAGGGCGGGTTGGTATGTAAATGATCCCAGTCTGGTGTGATTGCGCATGATCGTACACCCGTGAGTGGCGCTGCAAGCATGAACTAGCGGCCTTATAAACCGTTGTGTGTCCACGCCCCATCAATGCGAGAAGCTTCGGTCGACGCAAGCACGAGTACGGAATGAAAAGAATAGTGGGTAGACGCCAGAAACGTCGATATACGCAACTGAAGGACTTCGAAAGAGGCCTGATCATCTGGATGTAAACCGCATGGTGGTTAGCGCGCCGGATAGCCCGTTACGTAGATCGTTCGGACTATACCGTCCGACGGTGTTGGAATCACTGGTCACGAGACGCAAACCAGACACGGAGGGCAGGCTCTGGACAGACCTGGCATACCACGAGTAGAGAGGATCGAATGATCGTGCGGCAGGCACGTATAGAGGTGCGCCCACGGCGACCCGATCCGCGATATAGGCACACGTAGCGGCTCCTGTGTGTCCACGAACCATATCTAGACGCCTGAAGGAAGCGAATCTGCGATCCCAGCGTCTCTTACGTGTTATGCCGTTAACACGGGAACATCGGCGGCTCCGGTTGCGGTGGTGCCGGGCCAGAGCAACGTGGAACGCCACAGATTGGCGATGTATGGTGTTTAGCGATGAGTGCCGCTTCGTTTTGGGGACCATTGATCAGCTTGTTCGGGTGTGGAGGTCCCCTGCACAACGCCACAATACCAGCCTCATTATCGAGCGCCACACTAGCCCCACTGCAGGCATTACGAGCTAGGAAGCCATTGCCTACAACAGCAGATCTGCTCTAGTAGTGGTACCTGAAACATTGTCGGGCCAGCGGTACGTGGACGAGATTCTACGGCCTCATGTGCTCCCATTCGTTTCTGGGGTTCCATGTGCGTAATTCCAGCAGGATAATGCCCGGCCGCACACAGCTCGGGTCGCCCAGGCCTGCCTGAGTCATGTCCAGACACTTCCATGGCCTGCCTGCTCCCTATCGAGACCTGTCTCCTATCGAGCATGTGTGGGACCAGCTGAAACGCCAACTGCCTCGTTGCCGCAATCTTCGGGATTTGGAACGTAACGTTCAACAGGTGTGGACTCGTCTGCCACAGGGCAACATCAGGCGTTTATTCGATACCATGCCGGACCGTATTACTGCCTGTATCGCAGCACGAGGCGGTGCGACGCGCTATTGAGGATGACCGGACTGTACACCACAGCTCTCTCTGCACGTGTTCTGCTGCGCTTGTTTTGTGATCCTGTATATCATTCATCTGTATCCTTCCATCAATAAAATTTCAGGTCTATCCTATGTTTCCTTCTTGGTGCTCAACTGTCATTGTCCGTGAGTGTAACAGTTTATTTTAAGTATTTTTTTAAAGGTATGTTATTGTTCTGCGTTTAACGTATATGTAATTCAAGTGTTATATACATATATAACTTAATATGTGAATTAGTCATTGGAAGCTGTTTTATAACCACAATTGAAACAAATTATGCTTACAATTTACAAACTTGCTAACGAATTAATTAACAGTATTTGATTAATGCATTTCAGGGTAAATACTAATAACAGGTTTTCTTCATTAAAAATCACGCCCTGGCGATGTAAATAGAAACGTCTTCTAAACATAACCTGCAATCATTTTTGAATATAATTTTTCTCTGCATAATTTTTAAAACATACTAAATGCGATCTGCATACACGAACTTTCCCAGTTCGCCAACATCAATGCTTGCCAATTATAAATATGATCCTTCATTTTCTATAATTAATTACTACTTTCATCCTTAATCTACTTAATTTTAATGGCATCCATTAATAATAAGCCGTAGTTAATTATAATTTAGTAAACTCTGCCTGAGATTCTGGCCGTTCATTTTCGATTAAACTAATTAAATAGATTGCTCTTAAGGAGTTGCGCTGTGAAAGCATTTTAAAAGCATTGTAATTGCTAATCCGTAGGATGTTTTGTTCATTAGGAGTGCATAACCACGGGGGATGTATCGATTGTGGAATCGAATTTTTAAATCGATATCTCAAACTATATTATGTAGAAGTTTCGAATGTTGTCTGTAAATTGACGTTCCTTGAAGTAATCATGTTTAGCAAACATTAAAGATGCTAAATAAATCATACACTTAATTTTTAACATAATTATTTTGTAGTTCCTGGATAATCATCAAGTTTTAAATCCCAACCTAACAAATGTTAATACTCATCTGTTTATAGGGGGCGTTTCGGAACGACCTTGCGTTGCAGATAGCACCTGCCTTATTGTTTTCTTTGCAGCCTAAATGTCAGCCTAAAAGAAATTTGAAGCACGGTAGGGCTCACCTTATCGGCCTCTAAATAAATTCGCGAAATTGTAGGACATAGATAGGTATTTTGCACATAGTATTTGCCTCATTGTTCTTATTGCAACCTAAGATCAATCTTTGATAAATTTAAAACGTGGTAGGATTCAATTTTTCGTTTCTATTCAGATTCGCAAAAATTTTAGTACATAGCACTTTTTTATTTGCTACCAACAAGTATCGGCTATTCTAGGCTTGGGAGGGTATAATTTGCACGAACCTGATCCATTAATTCCGTCATCTGTAAAAAGAGTTTGATTCTAACTTGAAGAACGTCTTCTACATGCGTGTTCTATGAGCATAAACTGGCCTTTTCAGCATGAGCATCATTTTTTTTAAATTGAAACTAAATGCGTGTAAGGACTCAATTTTTTGATAGCCATAAAGGTTCGCATAATCATGCCACATAGCAAATTTTCTTGCTGCCTTTGTAAGTATTGGCTATTCCATGTTACTGGTCCATGGTGCTGGTTAATGAATGGTGACATTACTAGTAATGGAGTTCAATCGTAACCAATCGTTTATCCATTACAAGCTTGTCATAAGCAAATTAAACTAAACGGTTTCTAACATTTAATAAGAGGATTTTGGAAGACACCACATTACGGTCTGATCCCAAAGTTCATTGTCCACAAAATCATATATTTTCAATATATACATTTTTCTACAACTTAAAAAGAACGATATTCTGCTGAAGTAACTGTAATTGGAGCTTTCTAAAGACTTAATATCATTGAAAATCGAAAGACTTATTATTACACCGATTAAAATAAGCATACAAAAATTCATGGAAAGCACTTGATTCTTTCAATATACATAATTCATAAAAAAAAATAGTGTCCCTTATTTTTCTTCAATTGGCTCGACTGCGCAGTGTGGGTCCTAGCCTACTAAATGAGTATGTTTCATCGTGCCCAATTTCCAGTAAAAGTTCCCCAATTCTTAGAGTTCAGAATTAAAATAATAACTAGGCGCATAAAATAGCTATTTTCATAACATTTTCCCGCGTAATTTATTTGGATAACTTGTTTCGTATTGAGGAGAAAAACTTCGACACTATAAAGGTCTTCTCCTGGACCGTTCATTTTGAAACTCAAGCCTTCGACAATCAATGATTGAAGTTATCTTATCAAATTTCATTTGATTGTTCAATTTATTCACGAAATTCGAAGATAATGATGCTCAAAAATGTAAATATTAAAACCTGAAAGTCGCAATTTGAATCTCCATAACAATTCTTCCATTTTACCTATACTGCTTATTATAATATTTTCCACTTTATTTATTACTATGTATTGCAGGAAAAAAGAGATTAACAAATAATTTACGAATCACTATATATACAAAAATAATTAGAATGATTCATACAATTATTGATGTATACAGTGTCATTGAATACATTATTGTACCATCATAAAAGCCGGATAAGACTTAATATTACGCTCACAAATTTATCACGTCCATACAGCATTATATTAGACATCCCAATCACAATGCATAACGAGTTAGATAGAGCTGAAACAGTTACGTCACTTATGCTACCTCTCTGTATTTGCGAATTTAATATTTTACCTCCTAACAAACTATCCTACTTCGTCCCCTGCAATTAACGCTAATAAATTACAACCCTTCGCGAGCAGCTTAATAGATGATCTACAAGTACTAGATATAGGCGATAAAAGTGGCTAATTACATAATTACAGGGCTTAAGTCCAATTAGGGAATCGTTGGTGTCCATTTCGCTTGTAGCACGGAGATTAAGGTAGAATTAATTTATAAAGTAAAGAGGCAGTGATGTAAAATCAATGTAAATACTAATAAAGAAATCATCACATGTTGCTGTGTAAATAAAATGATAAAAGCAGTAGATCTAAACGGTAACTGAAACACGTCCCAATGCTAAAAGTATCGCCATCTAGTGTAACAAATAAGAAGTAAAGTTAGGAACTGCTTTTAATTACAGGAAATATGTTAATATACACAGAATCCGTATACAGAGCACAAGCCACATAATTAAAAATTTGAGCAGTATGTAAAAAGCAAATAAGCAAAGTATGTAAAAAGGTACTCCAACATTTTAGTTTTCCAAATATTAATGTTTTGTTCCTAAAAAATAAAATCAATTTTGAAAAGGATTTTATTTTAGGGGGCTTTAATTTTAATGCCCCCCAAAAATACTGCCCCCCCCCTCCATAAATATTAGTTTTTAGAAAAACTAAAATTTTAATAGCCAACAATTTAGTTTTGACCCCAAAAAGAAAAACATTTAAGAAAGCACTTTTATTTTTTGAAAAACATCTACATAAGTAAAAAATTTTGAAATGCTTGGCTATATTTTCTTTAATTTATCTTCTTTTCATTTGCTCTTTTTCTTTCCGAAGTTCCGAAAGTTTTAAATAAATTTTTGTCGGTATTCGTAATTAAATGAGAATTATTTTCAAATTTGTTAAAATATTTTTAGAAACTTCGAACCTTAGACCCTTTACATTTCGTGGTCTACTTCCCTCTGTAGAGTGAAGACAAGTATGAAATGAAGACATTGTTAGACGCATGCTTACGCGTTTCGCATCGTGCTTGAAAGCGACCCTCGTTTTCCAAACTATTTAGCAAATAATGAATATTTTGTGCAAAATTATTTTTTTATTTATCATAAAAATAAGTTTAATTAATCACTAATAACTTAATACGTATAATTATTATAATAACAATAAAATGTCTAAAAATAGAAATGTCTTTCTAATAAATTTACACTTATTCTTTAGTTTTTAAGTATTCAGTCTATATAAATGAAAGGGGTATTTACATTTAACAAAGTCTATTTAGTAAGCTGCTTCGGTAAATCATAATCCATAGGTTGTTTGTTGGTTTATGTTTTCTGTAATACGCATAGATGTATGAAGTATATTTTGAAAAGATCGAAATTTGAATACGAGTTTTAAATGCTATTTGATAATTTTAGAACATGAGCAAACAATTTTAGCATGATGGCTGCATGTGTGCTGTAAAAAATGTTTAATTTTGCTCAAAATATATTTATCCGAAATTTTTAAACTTGCAAACATGAGGCTTGTTCATCTCTGCTGTTTAGATTTTCGTTTGAATTGAGATAATGAAACTAGTATCTTCTTTTTTTCCATAATGAGCTGTAAAAATAGAAGGAGTGAAGTAAAAGAAAAAATGTGATTACTTTTATTAGACAAATATTTCCGCTTTATGTGATTTATAGCGAATGTTTGTGTTTGAATTACTCATGGGGAATATAACTCCAAACTGAACATATTTAACGTTACTTCTTAGATTTTCTAACTAGCTCTATATTTAACTCAAAATAGTTAAACTACACATAGCACGGTATTACACTGGGATCTCCATCAATGTATCATTAACAACATCTAGAAATATATATCTCAATTATATTAGCTACGGTTCCGGATTGTAGCTGAGAGCCATCAATCCTCTAGTTAAAATTTGAATATCTATTATTATTATTTTCGACTTGCTACAGTAGCATAAGTAATGAGTCTCTTAATAGTAAATGCCGATAGCGAATAAAATATTATATCCTACTAGTAGCATACCCGTTCTTCGTACGGAGTATATAATATAAAGAAACTTAATTCGCAACCATGTGCAAATTCTGTTAATATATTAAATTTATTGATCCTAAAGAGTTAAGAATATCTGTTCTCACTATGCAAAATTATCTTCACGGGCAGATCTGAAGAATAAAACATCCTGGCCCCTTTTGTAAGCAAATTTACACAAAAAAGGAATTGAATCAATATATGCAACCCTATACTACTTATATTGTCGCACATTAGAAAATATGCCTGTGTGTTAGTAGAAGATTACCCGTATTACAATATGAGTCTCAAAAATCTTTGCCAAAATAAGAGAGATGACGTAAAAAATTGAAAATATCAATAATCCCCGTACTCTTTATACCAGAAGGTCGATTCCAATATATGCCAATATATAACAAAACATATGCCAATATACCTGTACTACTTATATTCTCGTAGATTAGAAGATATACCCGTGTATTTGTAGAAGATTACTCGTACAACGTACAAATATGAGTTTAAACAATTTTTTGTCGTAATAAAACAATTGCATAATAACTTGAAAATATCAATAATCCCTGAATCAATAATCCCCTAAAATATCAATAATAATAACGTTTAAACCTGAAGACCGCAATTGATATTATCCAGTCAAAAATGCTATAAGAAAAAATCAAATCGTTCTTTCCTAAAATATATTTTTATATCCATTTATTTATTATTCAAATCGAAAAAATAATAATTAAAATTAACAGAAAGATTTAATTTAATTGCGTTTCTGAGCAACATGATATAAGATAGAATCTTCCTCATAAACTGCGAAATTAAATAACCATTTTGATTTCTTTATACTTTTCATTGTTAAGAAAAGCTGAACAATGAAAAGTATACCATGGAGACTGGAAATAAACCATGGAGATAGATTTCCCATTTAAATCATGTTTCAAACAATTCATGTTTTCAGAAAGTGACTAATTAGCGCAAAATATCTCCCATCAAACTCAGAGATTAAATTTTTATTCACTTTCAAACGATTTTCAAGCTTTTCATTTGGATGAACCACCGAGTTAGAGAGTAGAACTCTTAGGGAAAAGTTTCGTGTTTCATTAATATCTCGACAACCCCTGGTCTTAGATACTCGAAACTTGGGCTAAATTTATGGGAGGCTATTTCAAGGCTATCCACAACATTTCATCAAATTCGATTCAGCCGTTCTCCTGTGATGACGGGACAAATAGACAGACAGATATTCAATTTTATTTATATAGATTATATAATTACTTTTTTATGTTTGAAAATAATTGGATTTCAGACTGTATAAAAATAGAGATTATAACATAAGAAGATTATATTTTAAATTATATTAGTGGTAGCTATTACATTCCTATTGCATTACAAAATTTAGAAAACTGCCTATTTTTTGTGCTACGACGTCTTAAAAAATTGAGATCCATTTCTAAAATTGAAACATATTTTTGCTCTCCAAGACAGTAATGGATTTGACACACACATTATGTACTGTAAATCTGATTTCAGCAATTAATCTATTTGTGTTTAATTGGATTATAAATAACAGACCCGAAAAGTGGTTTAAGACTATGTTATGCTTGTAAACAACTTATTCAAATCAGGCAACAACTCTCGGCACGAGATCAAATCATGATACAATCTCGAACAATTCGGAGTGATTACTGCAATTACTTAAGCACCGATGACACCAGGTAACGAAGCAAATATGATAGTTGCTTCAGATCTAATATTGTCATTCCGAATTTCGAATAGAGCATTTTACCGCCTAACAAAACACTTCAATACTACAATTAACGTTAATAATTACAACCACTCGAGGAAGCGTAATATACGATCCAAAAGAGCTTAGATACAGAGTATAAAAGAGACTAATTATATGAATAAAGGCCTAAATCTGTGTATGCAACTTATATTTTCTGGAGAATTGAACTGCTGGATAGGTACGCCATGTATTCCAGTTGAGGAGCTCCTAGTCAAAATGACTTTAACACTTGAGTATGTACCATTATTAAAAGAACTTCCCACGCCGGGAATCGAACTCGGGCCTCCTGGGTGAGAGTCAGATATCCTAACCACTAAACCACGTGGAACTTAATGGATAAGGAAGCAACGAGATATAATTAAATAGTTTCTTTAAAAATTATTATTGGCTGATATTTAGGTTTCTGGTGTTTTGTTTTAAATGAAATGTATTATACAACATGTATTTATCGGAAATCATAGTATATTTTCTACATGTACAGGAAATTAGAAGGTGTTATATATAGTAAAATTCCTGGTTTTGCGAATTTACCATATTTAGTTAGTTATGAAGAATTTTGTTTATAACGAAGTCTTCAAATTTAACTAAGAATGGTTTACAAATTTACCAAATAAAATATAGATTAATGTTATTCAAACTTAAAGGAAAATTTTAGAGAAATTATACCTAAAATTCAAGTATGATTATAAGAAACTTTCCCGTAATAGCAATTGGTTACTATATATGTCGTTTCCGAGTTGGAAGACTTTTAAGGCAGGTAAAGAAATATTAGGTATATGCAACAATATTTTATTATTTTTAGAATTCGGACATATTAGAAGCAGATCATACCATGTTCCAACATCATATTATTTATATTCTGCTTGAATATTATGTTGCGCACCAAATATGCTTCATAATAAAGCCAGACTAATAAATTCTTCCTCGTATAAACCAGTCCTTTCTAACTGCGAATTTAATATTTACTCACCAAAGCAAAACATTTCGTTGCTGTAACCAACGTTAATAAATTACGCCCACTTATGAGCAGCATAATAGATGATCTACAAGCTACTAGATATAGGCGATAAAAGTCGATAATTATATGATTATAGAGTTTGTCCAGTTAGGGAACCGTTGGTGTCCATTTTGCTAGAAACTTTTTATATTTAGGGAGACGTGAATTGTCAAATAAGCATGTTAGCTTAAATATTTTATTAAATATGTATCCTTATTTTTAACAAGTTTCAGATTACGAAACTTAATTTGAAGTACCCCCCCCCCCCCTCAATAGCAATAGAAAGACATTTTCTAACTAAAATTTAAATTACAGATGAAAATAAATGTCTCACACTGACATGTATGACTCATATTTACATGGATAAGCAATATATTGTCAAAAATGCCCCTAAAACGCACTTTGAAATTTTGTGCTTCTGGGTGCTTTGTTTTTTTCCCACTTCACTATGGGTTTTTTTTTCCCACTTCACTGTGGTTCTATTCGTTCATTCTCTAAAAAGTTGCCTATTGTTGAGTTTGTAAGATTGTAATCAAAAGCTTTTTGATAATTGTGCCATTCTTCGGTTGATTGCTGGTTCTTCCACAATTACTCCCATCAAGATTTTTGAATTTCTGTTTAAAAGCTGCTTGGGGATTTTCCGGTTATAACTTTAAACTGTACTAACCGTATTTTATTTATTTATTTATTTATTTATTTATTCTCTTTCCAAGACGATCTCAGGCTTTACTCTTGGAAAGTTTTTATGGTCAGCTTTGGTCTTGGAAAGTTTTATGACCTTGGTTAACATACCGAAAGCATCCCAAAACTACAATATAAGACATTGCATCTCATATAAATTTGGAAAATTGCAATATGTAAACCCGAACTTCGAATTGAAACTTGCATCTTCAGGACTATTTATTGTGTTACAATGTTTATTGTTATCATTTGAAATAATTGAATGATATGCAAAATATACAGGTTAAAGGAACATAGTCTACGGATTTTAAATTATATTGATAAGAAGAAAAAATATCATACTATACTTTGGAAACATTAAATGAAATGGAGGCATGACGGAACATAAAAATGACTGGACAGACATGTTTAGGTGATAAAAGTCATGTAGAATAAAATATGAAGCAGAAACAGAAACGGTAAAAGGCGACATCGTTGGGGCTATAAAGATAGAGACATTGTCAGCGATTGAAATTAAAGATGCGAAAACAATTTGGGAATGTGAATGAAATGGACTTATAAGAAAAATCATTACCCTAATTATGGAATTAATTCAAACTGTATGTGCATGCTTGTAGAATAGATGGATAATGAAAAAATCACGCAAAAATTTATTTGTGAATATGTTTCTTCTAAATATTTTCGTATTTCTAATTGAAAAATTAACTGGAATGCTTAACTCTCTCATACCAAAATCCATTCTTAAATAACTTGTGATTTTTTTTTTTTTTTTGCAAGAAAAATTTTGGTAAACCTCAATAATTAGTCCAAACGATAAAATTTGGTAAACCTCATCATTAGTCCAAACGATAAAAATGTACCATGTTAACTTTCATTTTAAAGGGATAATAAAATATTTCGATTGATGCCAAGTCTGACAATGTACGGTCTTGGGATGTCAAGTTTGACAATGTACCCCCCTCAGAAGGACCTAATGACATCATAACAAAAATTATATCTCTGATATTTTCCATTACAATTATTGAAACTGTTACGTTTAATGATTATTGGACCATAAATATCTTCTTTTATACATAATTATGTCAATTTTTTTTCCTATGCTGCCGTGCTCAGGAAATATAAAATTTAAAATACATTTCGAAGTTTTGGCTCAAATTTCAAACATTCTATCGACATTAAGTTCCGTTAATTAGATAATCCGTTAATTTTTGTAGCAGCTATCATGAACACAAAAAATTGACCGCAATACAAACAGACAGACGGACATCACTCTAAAAATTATCAAAACTTGCTCAGGAGGTCCGAACACATATTTTGGAATGTAATATTGTAATCGAAAATCTTCGTGAAAATAATACTTTCTCTATTCTCTATTCTATAGTATAAGAAAGTAAAAATCAAAATTAGATAACAGTTAATAAAAATAACTTTGACAAAAACGGTGTAAGCCCTTTTTAAATCATAGTACATTTAAATCGAGAAGAATAATTCAAATTTGAAATGCTTGGATACATTATTATGAAACTAAGGCGAAAATTATATGCTGTCCAAATAAAGGATGTGTAAACGCCTCACAAATTATATCCAACAGTGAAATAATAAAAATGAGAATTGAATTCCATGTCTCTCATTTAATCCTAGACATATGATTGGCTGAGACATGGACCGCTGCTGTTGACGTCATCAAAGTAGTCCTGTTGTTTCAGAAGATTCCTTTCTACTAATGGCTTTATAATGATGCCTCGCACGTCACACCTGTAGCTGATTTAAGTCAGCCCCGTTTTGCTTAGCAATGCTTTCGCAGTCACAATTTTGGCAAAAGATCTGCATAGCGTTTGTACTGTTAGACGAGCAGAAGTAGACTAAAATATTTTTCTGCTTTAAAGTTTCAGTATAAGTATCTGAAACTTTAAAGCAGAAAAATAGGAATCAGGATATCAGGAAATATAAATATTTGTATTTTAATAATTCTAATTAAAATTCGGCATACTACATAAGCTATTTTGAGTTGCCTGATCTTTAAAAAAATATCATTTTCTTAAACAGACAAAAATGAATGTTTCGAAATGAGTTTGATATAGAAAAACAAATATATAATGGATATTTGTGATATAGTGGTCTAAAATACTGTATATGATCTAGAGCCATTTGACGGAGATATCATTTTCTGAGTGTAATTTCCATTTGACTGGGATTTATTTCTTTCAATATATAATAGATATATGTGAAATTAAAAAGCATTTTAAAAGGAATTTAAATGTTATTTGATGCTTGCAAGCAATTTGACGGGGAACAGGTTTTATTCTGATCCATCGAGACTTGAAATAATCCAGTAATTCATAAACTACTATTATAGGTTATAAATAGTTTAATTAATTCGTAAATATTCCTCTTATAATAAATCTTTTATAAAAATTGTACACTTATAATATCGAACATGGAACAGAATCTAACGGAGACAGTTTTTCAATTTTCCTCGTGGGAATGTAAAAGTATTTCCAGGATTTCTAGAAGCCCACCCGTTGATCTAGAAGGCTAACTTTTTGCACACTTACATTATTTATCACGGGGCTTATTCTAACGAAGTCGAATTTTTATTTGTTCCCCCTGGGGGCGTAAAAAATGGACCTTTTTCTTTAAATCCTTTCATATCCTCTCTAGAAGTTCACCCCGGTAGCCTAGAACGCTTAATATTTGCACACTTATGGTATCAACCACGAGACAGAACTTCATAGAGCCCGCATTTCGATTCCGAGGAGGGACAAAATGTGGTCCAAATTTCAATCCCGAATTTCGAGGAGGTACAAAATGTGGTCCAAATTTTAATCCCGAATTTCGAGAAGGCACGAAATGTGTGTCTGTGTAAGGGGGTGAGATCGAAATATATTTCTATACAATATAGAAGACCCTCGGTGACCTAGATAACTTAGACTTTGTAGACATATAATAACGACCACGAAACAGAGCCTAACTGAGCCGGATTTTCAATTAATACAATTACTTTCACCGCTAAGCGCTTTACATTTCAAAGCAAAATAAAACTTGTTTCAACCAAAAATTTTAATAATATTAGTACCCCTTCCTTTGACAGGCTGAAATACTAGCATGAAATAAATGAGACAGAAAACCATCAAAATTTTAAAATGGTTACCGGAAATTTTGAAGTTTGATAAAGCAAAGAGAAAATCAAACTGCAATCTGGAGACAGAAATTAATACCACACATCCAAAGAACGATTTTTTTTTTGTTAAAAAACTCACGTGATTTGGTGCATCTTTTAAATTGTTCACAGAAAGATATCTATTCAAGAATTTTGAATAAATAAAAATTTGGATTCCACATTCCAGCATTTAAAGATTATATTTTTGACACTGAATGCATTACAGTATTTACACGGTTAGAAATATCGGATATAATTTAAATCTGAATTAAAACCTCGAATAAGTAATAGTGGATAAAATTGATATCAAATATCAATCAGCTACTAATTAATATCACGCTCCAAGTTTTGGGTGAGTCTCACTTGCACTTAGACACTTTTTACCACTTACTGTTTTAATAAGAGTAACCGTCACATGCACACACAACTAGGGCCGCCTTATATTTTGCCGGAGCCTGTAGGCAAGATTAAAGCCTGGCCTCCCCTCCCCCCTCTACAACTTCTATAGTAAAAAATTATACATTGAGCACGAAAGATGACCCCAGCATTTGCCTACTTTGCCTATATGGTCTCAACATATTGCCTCACGAAATGAGCTGCGGGTTTACTAGGCTTTTATGGGCACAGGATGGCCCAATTGTTAAGGCACGGGAATTACACTAGGAAGACCCGACTTCGATTCCCTGAGCTGGTCCAAACTACCCTTGTGTATACACGGAGTGCGAGCATATTATATATGTGGGTTCAAAAGTCCTTCCGATGGGTTAGTAGCAGGAGAAGGAGGGTAACGACCCCTGTGGAACCAATACCACTCAGTTCTGATCTAAATTAGATGGTATTAGGCAAAGTCAGACGTCTACCATGGTGTACTTGGAGACTTTGGACCATAAAAAGCTCCAATCGTTCCCTTTAAATCAGAGACTTTTTTTATGGTCTTGTACTGGTTGTACCAGAGAAGTGGAATTAGTAACAACAACTAGGTCCTTATTCCATAATGATGAAAGACGCGTTTATATCAAATTAAGTTTACCGAATTCTTTAGAAGAAAGCATAAACCCATAATCTGTGTAAAACTGAACTTTGAAAAATATATGCTGTAGGTTCTAATTCGAGATTTGATTCCATCCGTTAAAAATTAAAATTATATCCGGCTCATTAATTTTTAAACAACTACAGATTAGTCAAAGTCGGCAAAAGAAGATGTTATCATGCTTTAGAACATTTTTCCTGAAATACAGTCTACTATTAACACAGTCAAGAATCATATATGTCTATTCTAAAATAGAATTCTGCCTCCCCATCATAAAATGAAATGATTTTACAATGCTTATTTAATTCCATTTTGAAATTTGTAAATTTTTAAAATACAAATCATTACGACACGAAATTTTTTCCGGATTTGAAAGAAATGTTAGTTACTCTTCATTCAAAGAAATGAGCAAAACTTTGAAAATGGCAAAAATAGCGTAATACTCTTACTTTAATCTTCCATCTTTATGATATTCTTTATTACACGGAAAAGTAATTAGGATACGGGTGAAAACTCTCACTGAACATAATTAGATTGAGCAAGAATAGCGATTATGAGACTACCTTTGTGGTAGAAGAAAAATGTTACCTGGTAAATTAATCAAATACGGATGTGACTAGAAAAGATGATTTAAATTAGTTCATTGATGTTGTGCCCGACTTTATGTGTGGGATTAAAAAATAATGTAATACGGAATTTTCAACTGTTATTGTATTTGATTGATAATACAAAAATATTTTCTAGCCAAATTTACTAAAATCCGAATAAAACTTGTTTATTTTTTCTTTTATGAAGAACAATGAAATGTACCTGACGTTGTTCAGGATTTAAGATGCAAAGTTCTGAATAAAACTTCACCATAACTCGCAATAAATTCTCGAAAACCAAAGAACGCTTTAACGTTAGTGTATAAGATGATAAAAATGACTGTGCCGGTGTACACACGATTACGTCATAACTGCTGCCCTATTTCAAACGCTCTTAACTGCAATATTTTTCTTGCATTAGTTCCGCATAACGTAGCTAACACATGTATTTAACTGCATATAACACATGTATTTCTGGATTGCAGTTATATATGTATTATATTTTATTTGTCAATTTAACGATTTTATGTTATCGCAGATAATCCGACTGTTCATAGGTAAACTTTTGTTTCACTGTTTCTGATTGCGTATAGAAGCTCATGTTTTTCAACTCTTATTGCTTTGCCATTGTTGAAGGACGTTATAACGTCCAGAAGCCCTCTGGCCTAATTGTAATTTTATTTTAATGTCTTGAATGGTGTAAAATTACAAAAAAAATACTTTTTGCTTTTAAAAATATTATCTTTACTGTTTATAATGTATAATTCATTTTCATTATAGAAGATAAGAATTTCAGTCCAAGGGCCATATTTTAAGATTGGTCTTCGTTACTCTAACATACATGCACACACTAATATACATACACACACACTAACATATATATATATATATACTAACATACATAAAAACACATTAACATACACAAACATACACACACATATAGCCACCACATCAAGAACATTAGATTCGCATTCTGAGATGCTTAACTCTCTAAAATTTTAAATTCGAATGTTAGACCCCGTCACGTACTTTATACATTTTGCTATGATTGTAGGGAAAGTAAGAAGGGGATGGAAAAGTGTAATATTTCCGGTGGAAATAGAACAAGCTTGGAACTAAAATTGTGCGTGGTATTAAATTATTCCGTTGTAAAGCTAATGCTATTCTGTGATAAATTACGCATAAAATAGTTATTTATTTAACATTATTCAATGTCCTGATTTTTTTCCCTCAAAAATTCATTAAATAATTGTTCTGTATTTGAAACGCACGGTCACACCTAAAATCAAAAATGGTTAAATCATGGAGTTAGAAAGGAGATAAAACTCCTATGAATGAAACGCTTGAAAATGCCATAATGCTTTGAGAATTACATCTAGGTGTCGATAATGTTAGTAGTCGTTATCGATAGTGTAATAGTCGCTATTGTTAGTTGACACAACAGAAAGGCGTGTTATTCAGTATATGTATTTTTGATTATTTTTAAATTAAGTGTTCCCTAATTATGAGTATAATTAATCCATATTTCTTCATAGTTGTAGGATTGAGCACAGAATATATGCAGATAAAAATAAATTGAAAGGTAAAATAATTTTGAATACCTACGACTATTCTTTGTTTGAGTTCTACTTTGCATTGAGCTAATATTATTTTTACAAAGCTGACATTTTAAATTAATCATTTAGTCCTTTGGCCGTAGAAATGCATATAATACAGGGCTACCTACCTTACCACAGCGCCATCTGAATTATTGTCTCAAACGATATTTGTGTTTTCTTAATATGACTCCTTACTTTTACCTCCATGGTTCTATATGCAATGATTGTAATAATCGTACCAAATCACGTTTCAAGAGCTCTAGTCGTTCGTGAGATATCGCATTTATAGACTCTCTTTCTCGCATACACACAGACATTACATCAGAAATGATTCAAGTTACGATGCGAGTTAAGGATTGCTTAAAACGTGATAATTCTTCAAGAGATTAGCATTTTCGCCTTGGTACAATACACTCCCTATTCAGTATACTATGTATGTAGAGAAAGTAAAAATATGTTTAATATAAATTTCATCAAAATGCCCTAGGGAATGCATTTGAAATACCAGACCTTTTCGAAAATGCTCTATTATATTTATATGAAATATCACATATAAAATCGGAAAGAAATATTGATAAACTAATTTTAAATATAAATTAACATTGTCTGGTCCTATCTGTGTTTGATTAATTTAACAGGAAACCTTCTTCTTATACCACAAAAGTAATCATAATCACCATTCTTCTTGGTAAATGTAATTATGCTGAGCCGGACTTTTCACCGAAATTCTAATTACTTTTTCGTGTCATAAAGAATATCTTTAAAATCGTTATTTCGGTAAGAGTATAAAGCCATTTCGAAGTTTTGCTTACTTCTTTGACTGAAGGGGCAGAAAGTATTTCTTTCGGGTTCTTAAAAACGCAGGACTGTAAAGTGATTAGTATTTTTAGAATTTTGAAATTTCGAAATGGACTTGAATGAGAAACGCAAAATGTTTGTAATTTTTTGATCAAATTAGATCCTGATAAAATAATATTTTGCTTAGATTTGGAAGGGTAGATTCGTTAAAAAAATTAATTATCAAATTTTTAGAGAATATGTTTTGAAGAAAATACAAGTATCAATCGCGATTCCACCACGGTTTTTCAACATGTCCAGTCGACGATTTAAACATTCTATTGCGGCTCTATTCTGGTCGATAGAGGGCGCTTTTATAGCGGAACGACAAAATTTTTTGCAAGAACAGTCTCGTTTGAAGCTTCATTGTAAGAGCGCCCTCTGCTGATCGAAATCAGAATAACGAAGACCAAGATTAAAATATGGCCCTCGGACTGAAATTCTTATTTTCTACAATTAAAATGAATTATACATTATAAACAGAAAATATTACATTTTTAAAAAGTATTTTTTTTTAATATTACACCATTTAAGACATTAAAATAAAATTACAATTAGGCCAGAGGGCTTTCAGACGTCATAAATTCCTTCGACAGTGGCAAAGCAATATGAGAGGAAAAACATGAGCTTTTATACACAATGAGAAACGAAAATTTTCATATGAACAGTCGGATTATCCGAGACAACATAAAATCGTTAAATTACCAAATAAAAATATAACACATATATAACTGCAATTCAAAAATGCATGTGTCATGTACAGTTAAAATTCATGTGTGTGTTAGCTACGTTATGGGGCTAATGCAAGAAATATATTACACTTAAGAGCGTTTGAAATAGGGCAGCAGTTTTGGCGTAACCGTGTGTACGCCGGCTCAGTCATTTTTATCATTTTATACACCAGCGTTAAAGCGTTCTTTGGTTTTCGAGAATTTCCTGTGAGTTAAGGTGAAGTTTCATTCAGAACTTTGCATCTTAAATCCTGAGCAACATCAGGTACATTTCATTGTTCTTCATAAAATAAAAAATAAAACAAGTTTTATTCGCATTTTAGTAAATTTGGCTCAGGTACATTTTAAACATTGTTCTTCATAAAATAAAAAATAAAACAAGTTTTATTCGCATTTTAGTAAATTTGGCTAGAAAATATTTTTGTATTATCAATCAAATACAATAAGAGTTGAAAATCCCGTATTACATTATTTTTTAATCCCACACATAAAATCGGACAGAACATCAATGAACTAATTTAAATTTAAATTATCTTTTACAGTCACATCCGTATTTGATTAATTTACAACATTTTTCTTTTACCACAAAGGTAGTCATAATCGCTATTCTTGTTCAATCTAATTATGTTCAGTGAAAGTTTTCACCCCGATCCTAATTACTTTTTCGTGTAATAAAGAATATCATAGAGATGAAATATTAAAGCAAGAGTGTTAAGCTATTTTCTCCATTTTCAAAGTTTTGCTCATTCCTTTGAATGAAGAGTAACTAACATTTCTTTCGAATCCGTAAAATTTTTCGTGTCGTAATGATTAGTACAAAAGTTTCATTTTGAAATTTACAAATTTCGAAATGAAATTAAATAAGTATTGTAAAACCATTGCATTTCTGTTTAGTTTGATGGGGAGACAGAATTATTTTTTAGAATAGACAAATATGATTCTTGATTGTGTTATTCGTAGACTGTATTTTTGGAAAATGACCTAAAGCATCATAACTTCTTCTTTTGCCGAATTTCCTAATCTCTCGTAGTTTAAAAAAAATTAATGAGCCTGATATAACTTTAATTTTTAACGGATGGAATCAAATCTCGAATGAAGGTCTACAGTACATATTCCTCAATGTTCAGTTTTACACAGATTATGGGTTTATGCTTCTTCTAAGCAATTCGGTAAACTTAATTTAATATAAACACGTGCTTGAACATGATGACCTAGTTGTTGTTACTAATCCCACTTGTAAGGTATAAATAACCAGCCAAAGTCCCTGATTTAAGGGGAAAGATTGCACCTTCTATTGGTCTAAAGACTCCATGGTAGATGTCTAACTTTGTCCTTTACCACCCAATTTAGACCGAAACTGGGTGGGATAGCTTCCACAGGGATCGTAAACTCCTTCCCTTGCCATCAACCTCTTGGAAGGACTTTTGAAACCACAAATGTAATATGCCTATACTCTGTGTAGACACGGATATTGCTTTGGACAGCTCCGAGAGGCGAATGTAGGTCTTTCTCGTACGATTGCCGTGCCGTATCAATTGGCCCATCCTGTGCACATAAAGGCCTAATAAACAATCAGCTCATTTCGTGGGGCTATATGTTGAGAACATAGGCAAAGTAGGCAAATGCTGGGGTCATCTTCCGTGCTCAGTGCATCATTTTTTACTATAAAAGTTGTACAGCGGGGGGAGGCTAGGATTTACTCTTACCTACAGGCTCCGGCAAGAGATAAGGCGGCCCTAGTTGTGTGTGCATGTATGTTAGTGTGTGTATGTATGCATGTTAGTGTATATAACTGTGAGGAAATATCTCACGAACAAATGGAGGACTTTGAAAATGATGTAGTATAATTATTATAATCAGTATATACTAGAACCCTATTGATTTTAAACTCAAATGAATGTTCATAAAAATCCCCAACTTTCGAATACATTTTTGAAAAAATCATTAAAAAATCATGACCTTCAATAATGATAAATAATCATTTCAGACATAACTTTTCAATAAAAAACGAAACATACAAATTTCTAAATGGTCGCATGAAAAGTTCTTGATATAGAGTATTTTTCAATTAAATCTATAGAAAACTTACGTAAAATTAAAACAGTAGTTAGTATCATTTTTTGTTTACTTCCCATATGCTACTAAGCTACATAATACTATACAACACATTTACTAAAGTAATTCACATGGAGTTAGATCGTTCCATTCACTCAAGAAAAATTTTCTTGTTTTGAATTTTGATGCTAAAGACTTCAATAGCCATTTGTCTCACGGGATATTAATTAAACGTAAATCGCATTTCAATGCGGATTTTGCATGTGATAAATTATTTTGTTTTGATCAAAAAATCGCCAAACATGCCCAAATGTCTATGTGGTATTAGTTCAATGCTAATGACATTGAAGTATTGCTTAATTTGTGTAAAATCTAAGTCAATTCGACACCTAGTTTCTGATGCTGCCACAGATAAAAGTTTTTAATGCTACAGTAGATAAATTTTAATGTGCAATTAAGGCCAAAAACATTACTCCTTAGACCTCGTCATGATTCTTTGTAAGTGAAAGAAGTAATTTGATTGTGTAGGGAAAGTCATATGCCATAGGGAAAGTCATTGTGTAGCAAAAATCCAGATCACATTTTTCTCTTATGAACTTAACTCAATCCTTTCAGAGGTGGTATTTGCATAGCGCAAATTCAACGTGAATAGTCTGTAAAATTTAATTATGAGCCGATTTTTATTCTGAAGCATATCAGAAAAAAATCTACATACTTTCTTTTATCAAGCACAAATCGCAACATTATAAAGATATTATTATTTTTATGAAAATAAATTAAAAACATTTCCTACATTTATTTTTAATTTGAACATTTACGCTTTACTGATTTTACTTGAAGACATATTTATGGAATATCCAACATTAGATAGATTTATCATATATGAAATTTCTTGGCACATTTTGGTTGTAGATGCGTGGTATTTGCACACTGAAAACACCTGTCCCCAAGGGAGATAAAAGTACGCTCTTCGGTAGCTCAAGCTAAAAGTACAATCTTTAAAACTAAGTATTAGCATAATTAAAACTGAAATTAAAAGTTATCAAACTAATATATTTTACGTTGCTTTCTGAACACCTCACATTGAGAAAACAAAACAGCGCTATGATATCCATACATAATAACAAGTAACAAACTACAAATAACAAGTAATGTATAACTACTAACAACAAGTGATGTATAACTACAAGTAATGTATAACTACAAGCAACAATTAATGTATAACTACAAATAGCAATTAATTTATAACTACAAATAACAATTAATGTGTAACTACAAACAACAAGTAATGTATAACTACAAACGACAAGTAATGTATTATAGATTCTTTCAAGTAAATGAGCATACTTAATTCAAAATAATCAGAACACCTGAAAATGAAAAAATTATTTGACATTTCATAAAAATAATAATCTTATTTTAAAACATTCTTTATGCTTTGTAATCCCCCAGAACGAGGAAAGTAATTAGAAAATGGGAAAAAATTTTAGAGCATAATTGGGTTTTAAAACTTGGAAAGGTAACGCCTCATCAAAAAAAAAAATATCATGTTACCTGTTACTTGAATCGGCGGAGAATGTGACTAGAAGATGTATTATTAATTTTATCTTAAGAAGCTCATTAAGATATTTTTATTTCACGTTATGCAAATGTGTTCGTAACTAATGAATTTCATAAAAGGCAATATTTAACATACAAAATGTCTGACCTAGTGTATAAGAATGAATTACGCTCCTAGTGCATAATTGCGGTGAAAGCCTTTGATTCACGTTCCTTATAACGGCAGAGCTTCTGATCATAGAAACATGACTGTAATAACTGTGATCATCATTTTGTCTAGTTAGTGAAGAACTGTGCTCAAACTTCCGTTCAATAAATAAGCAACACATTGCTCTATTAATCGTCCATCAACACCCTGAGAGCAATAAAATATTCCCTCAAAAACTGCTACATTAATAACGCAATAAATAAAACTCCGCAAATATAGCAGAAATACAAAAATAAACGGCTCTGCTAGTTTCAAAAGTAGATAACAGGCTTTTTCTTCAGGATCGGCACCAATCACGACCTCTCTTTCTCTGTGGTTTCGTTCGTACGTTGACCACGTGAACCATTCTGAGTTGCCGACATGACTTGAGTAAATGAAGTCGCACGTCTTGGCGGTCCTGAAGAATAATGCTGTTATTTGCCTTTCTATCTAGTAGACTAGTTTATTTTTATATTTATGCTGCATTTGTGAAATTTTAATTGATTGTGTACTCTTAGAGCAGTTTTGTGAGCAATGGACTGAAGCTCTAGAGTAGAGGTTACAGTCCCTTACAGCATTTTTTTTCACAGTGACGTAAGATTTACGTCACACTGTGAGTTTGGGACGTCGCAGTACGTCTCGGTAATGTCAGATTGAGGTCACAGCGAAGTCATTTTGGTCATTTTCATGGTCGTTTGTGACGTCGCATATTAACTTGTTTGTGACGCCACATTGTAATTGCCATTGTAATGCCGTCACATTGTTCCGTTTTAATTAAATTGTGGAAACGTCACAGAATATAGTCATAATGAAGTTACAAAGTTACAAATACATAACGTCGCATAGAAGTCACAAATATGATGTCACATTGTGACCCAGGTGTCGCGTGACTACAACGTCACTGTCACACATGTGACGATCTTTGCTGTGAGGGGTGGTGAAAAGTTACCGTTGTGCTCATCTAAAATAATTACTAAAACGTGATAAAATAGTATATTTGTCTTTGTAAAAAGAAATACTCTAAAATACTCATTAGGATATTCTTACCGTCAATAACCCACCCATTCCGCTGTCCGACATCCAAGATATTTTAATTTATAGTTACAGCAGACGATTTGCTATAGTAATTGAATTTATTTATACATTGTAGTTCCACTGTAGTAACTAGGGTAACCAACTTATGTTTCATGTAACAAAATCGTTTGTTACTTTTACTGAAAGTCAAGCTATTTTGCAAATCAAAGTACATGGTACATACAGATGCTGTGTGTTTACTTTTATTCTAAATGAGCATTCTAGTAAATTAATATAATCATAATATCATTGTCCTTACGTGCAATTTAAAAATACAAGTAAATATTTGTCATTCTTTAATGATTTTTTTTTGTCAATATAAAACTTGTTTTCAGAATAAAAATAAAATATTAAATGCTCTAATCTAGACATACCTCCCACATATTGACTTACGTAAACCCTGGTGTACGAATACTACCTATGGAGACCACTGATCTAGATGACAAATGACATAAACTATATTAAATTATGAGTAGAAAAATATTATGCTGTATTTTATATAGAGATAAATATATGGATCGAAATTGTCTGCTATATCAGTATCAAAGTTTTAAACAATGTAACAAATTATGTAACTTTATACGAATCCAACCAATACAATTTTATAAAAAAAATATCCCTGGAAACAAAATAAATTTGTATTTTATGAGAAAAAAAAAATATCTGAAGAATGTTATATATCATCCCTAAGAGTGGAGGTGGTGGTAATTAAGTAAAGAGGAATAAATAAAAAAAAATGAAAAAGTAAGAACGTAATTAGGTTTGTTTGACGAATAGTGATTATGAAAACGTTCGGAAGCAAGTAAAAAATGACTTGTCACATTAATCACTAGAAAAAGTAACCGTAAAAAGTGTGATTTATTTCATTTTTTTTTTCAATCTCAGAATGTTGCCATCTGCTTTCGGGAAATATTTGTTATTAGAAACTGTTAATACTCATATTTTGTTATGTTATATTTTATCTGGGGAATAATAGTATTATGAAATTAGTTATAGGGAAAGAATAATTTATGTTCAATTTTTTACACCAAAAATAATTCAATTTGTAATAAATTCGAAGTTAAACATGCCGTAATTTAAGTGTGCGAAAAAAATTGGAAACTCTGGTTTGCTTGGCTACTTTGAAAATATTTACTGAAGAACCAAGTATGAGTAACAAGTGATTCGATTTTTGAAACATTTTCCTATAAAGTAAAGAACGTTTTGTCAAAATATTATTTGTTATTTTGTCCTAAATATAAATAATTTCGAATCAATTCTCTATACGAAACAAATTGGAAGAATCTAAAAGGGGAAAATGTTCCACTTTCTAGAAGAAATGTCATAAAAATGACTGTAAAATCTGGTAATATTTAAAAATGTAATTCAGTGAAAATCAGATGCGAGCATTTGACTTACTTCTAGAATGTTATGTGATCGCCAGCGATCTCGCTGTTACTAATAAGATTTATTTTAAGAATGTTCGTCATTTCGTGAAAGCCGTCATGATTCAGCATCTAATACTTCTTGATTAAATAACTTGAATATATGTTACTGTAACTTCTTACAAGAAATTTATTCTTTAAATTTTGTAATATTTTTTTTATTATTCAGTAATTTTCTTAAAACCTATATCAATAATTTTCTTATAACCTTAAGACTATTGTCGATATATTATCTTACATTATTCCGGTCCAAAGAACTAATAATAATAAGTATAAACTGATATATATATACAACAAGATTTTAAGTATGTGCAACAGTTTATGTACAACAAGATAACAAGTTTTTAAGATATATTATGCACCTGATAGCTGATAAGCAAACAGCACTTATCTTCCAAAGTTAACAAAAATTGACACTGCAACTGTTATGAGAAAAATTTACTGAATTCAACCCTTATTTAATGCCTGCATGAGTAATTTACAACTTAGACAATAATACCACCACTAGGGTGGGACTTTCAATTTGAAGAGGACGATGGTTCTAAGTTATCTGGGCACAATGGTAAATTGTAATAACAATATCAAAAGTGAAATTACGAATCGTATAGGTATGGCTAACAGATGCTACTATGGTTTACGTAATCAGTTTAAATCAAAATTTATTAGTAGAGAAACAAAGATAGGGTTATACAAGACATTAGTTAAGACCAATAGTTTTATATGGATGTGAATACTGGACTATGAGTAAAATTGATGAAAATAAGTTGATGACTTTTGAACGAAAAATCTTGAGAAGAATATTTGGAGCAGTAAAGGAAAATGGAGTGTGGAGAATAAGATATAATCAAGAATTACAATATAAATTTAGAAAACCAAACATAGTAAAAGTGATTAAAGTGGCTCAACTAAGGTGACTCGGCCATATATATAGATATAGAGAGAATAACTTAGTCAAGAAAATAACTTTCCAGGGGCCAGAAAGAAAGAGGAGAGGAAAGCCGTGTACAAGGTGGCTGGACAATGTGGAGAAATGGCTGAGGAGTGTTGGAGTCAATAGATGGAGGACAGTGGCGTCGGATAGGTCGAGATGGTGGAAACTGACTGAGACAGCCTTGGCTGGCAATCGGCTGTAGTGCTTAAGAAGACGAAGATGGTTCTAAGTGGTGTTAGGTGGCGTCTAGGTGTTTTCTTCATATTCTAGTCAAAACTAGTTGCTAATAATAACGATGAAATTTATACCTAGAAGGTATAATATAATTGCATAGAAGTTAAACGCATAGAATCATTAGTATAATACATTATATGAAGCAATACGAATGTCAGTTCTTGCAAATTGTAATTTTAAAAATGCACTTTGTATACATTGAACTTAAACAATAAACCGTTTTGGTAGAAATCAATCGGTATGACTGAAAGAAATGTTCTTAATTTTCAATTACGTATAATGGTAAAGAAGGCCGATAACTCTTGAAGCGTACACACACTCTTGAAGCGTACGCTATCCATGAAGAGGTTGGATACCACTAGTCTAGTCGATGATTTAAATTATTTTTGTAATCGCGCTCTCGTTGCAGATTCATAGACCGGTTTTGTAGTTTAATGGAGCTTTATAGCGTGGAATAGCTTATACTAGCAGTAACATAGTTAACTTGCAATGTACATCATTTTTCGAACCATAATTTTCCAACCTCATACTTGCAAACCTGTGTGGTTGTACAGGGTGTACATAAAAGAATATCTGGGTTTAAAAGCTGTTTGATATCTTTTAACTTTGAATTATAATAATGAATTGCAAATAAAATGAAGGAGTAACACCTACAGTTTTTCCCTACAAGTGTTCAATGTGAGCTCCTTTAGTAACGCGGTACATATCCAACCGATAGGCGATTGCTTCCCAAACAATAATCAGCATGTACTACCGCTGTCAAGCGGGAAACATTGAGGCATGCGCAGAACTAAAACTGCACGCACAACTTAAACTGCCCATCCTACTAAAACTGTCGTTTCTGCTTTTTGATTCTGGCCTTGAATCCATACTGTACACATCATCTAAGAAATACTATAATAAATTAAAACCCCGATATTCTTTTATGTACACCCTATACTTTGATTTTTTTTATGAGTATTTGCAAAGTTATGACACTTAGCAAGGTGTCTTACTACTATTGCCCATATCTGCTATTCTGTGATGAGCACGGTTCATAACAAGCACGAACCCCATAAATGAAGTGTGATATATTGGATATTAACTTCTCTGTGCAAAGCAATATAAGGAAATTCTGTATAATATTTCCTCCATGATAAAATTCAGTTACTTTGGCAATGTTCAGTAAATAAAATACAGAAATATTCATTCTTTTCCTACAGTCCCATCCATCATAATATTTGCACCTTAATGTTCCCATTTTTAAATCGAGCGCACTTGCGAACTCCGCCATCCCACCGGGCAATTTTTCAGAATGGTGAAATAAATGTTAAATGGATGGCTTGCGTCCCGGGTCGCGTCAGTGTTCGATTGTAAGTGTTTCTAAATTGCTTAATACCTCCAGGATGGTGAGAAGAGGTATAAACCGATTTGATAAATTTGCTAGTCAGGTCGATAGAATCGGGTTTATTTATTTTTTTTCTTTTTCAGAAATTTAAAATAAATGTACTTTCCATCTTCACTTATGTTAAAATGCGCAGCACAATATTCCCGTGATAAAGAACAACCATTTTAAGACAGATAAATGTTCCATTTTAAAAATATTTTAATAAACTATCTAAAGCTGTGTGATCTATTTGGTTATTTACATGCGATTGCACAGCAATGTAGAACAACTAAAAATATGAAATACACTTTAGATGCGGTATTTTAAAATATGAAAACATTTAACACAATTATACAGCATATTTTGTATAAAAGAATATAAATAAATAAATATCTTAATTTTCAAAGAAGCATATCAAAAAAGATTTTGCATATTGGTACTTATAGTCGTCAAATGTCACAGCAGACTTAAGATATGCAAGATTTTTATATCTATGTAACGGAAGATTGCATTTAAAAAAAATACTTAGTATTTTAATTGAGATTATTTCACTCGTTTTTTATTTATCATATAACATCGTTTTAAGTAAATATTTCAAAAAATTTTGCTTCATGATAGTTTTCTTTTACATATCAAAAGGCCGAAAAAAGTCAATTTTAAATTTAAATCTACGAACATTACGAAAATGCGACTTTTCTCTGCAGGCAATATCAAAGTAGATTTTAGAGGAGGTGTTAAACTTTCCATACAAGTGACATGAAATATTTTCACTCGGCTGCCAATAAGAAATTGAAAAATTATGAACAGTGTTGCCAACACCTGGAGAAACCTTTTATCTAGAATCAGCAAGCATGGATAGATTATCCATCCAAGGACAGTTATTATAAGCAACGTTGCCAACTTAGCCATTCCGGAATCCAAACCTTTTCCAAAATGGGTAAATTTAGCCACAAAATATCTAATTTGGTATTACTGATTTGGAATGATTCTTAAATTCAGTCGCCAAAGGTCCATCTAAAGAACTGCGCTCTATTATACCATATTTGGTTTGAAATTGTGACGCATGCCGATAAATTTTAAGTAAGGCATTCCGTTAGGACGCATTATTACATGATCCTATTTGTAGAACGTTCTTTCTGACCAAAAAATGTGTTGCTTGTATTTTTAGGTTTATTTATTGAAAGAAATTAATAATATAATTATAAAAGTCAGCTGAAACATTCACATTATAAGCAATGTTACATTATAAGCAATTATAAGCAAGTAAAATGTATATTAGCCAGGACGGTCTTTGCTTTCAGTTTTACTTTAAGCCCAAAACAAATTTCCATCTCTTCCAACATTTATAACCATATGTGTATTATACAGCTGAGACTAACTGACTGAGGAATGGCAGACCAAACTGTTGAAAGTAATAACTTAAAGCTTTGCATACATGTGGTACTTGACCTATCAGTACTGAGAAAAATCTAAAATCTTGGAATTTTATTCAAAACTTCTATAAATCTCAGTATTTGTTGTCATAAAAGCTTTATATTGTTTTATACAAATATTTGTTGACATAAAAGTTTTAAACTATACCTCGAAATCTGTTAGACACTCAAAATTCGTTTCTCTACTGCGAACTATCATGTGCTACTATGAACAATCATTTCTACTATCATGTGCATTAAAACATATACTACATTTTCTTAATTAACACTATTGATATACAATCAATCGTTGTTGAAATATTTCAATTTATAGATAGAGCAGACGATATTTTATCAATGAATTAATTTATTTATAGTTTTTGATTTCATTGTGGTTACTGGGCTAAGTGGTTACTAGTCTAACCTAGTTACGTTTCTAATACCCAAATCTTTTGTTGCCATTCTACAAATCAAACTATTGAAAAGTAACACTATAATTAATTGATTTACAGCTTAAAATGTCTAAAACCATTGAAGATAAAGTAGCATATAATGATCGGAAATGAACTATATTTTTACATACTACAATTTCCATGTTAACAGAAAAATGTACGCAGATTTTATGCTTAAATTTTAAACAGATTTTGATATTCAGATCCTTTCTTATGTGTGTGATTGTTGCATTTAGTGACCACTAATCGTCCGAAAAGCGTGGGTTGAAAATATATAGTTTTCAGATAGGGTATATTTTCTACCATTTTAGTCTTCATTTTGGCATGTATTGAACAAAATTCCATTTTTTTTTTTAATTTGTTTACAAACGTGGCAAGGATGTTTACTTTGGTCTGCCTGTACAAATAATTTTGTATTGCAAGAATAGAAATTATTTTATTATTTTGAAGGAAACAATTTGGTACACAATTAACCGTTCTTAAGATGTTTTATTAATTGCAGCAGACGATTTTTTAATTGAAGAACCGAGACCGTCCGGCTCACCCGAATGTTAAAGCAGTTGAATGAACGGCTGGAAGATTTCCTTTAATAGAATGTTTTGAAGAAGAATATTATTTAGACCCACCTACTGAAATCTGTACATATTTTAAATCATGAGCAACATATAGTACTTCTCTTAGTCAATTCGTAAAATATATACTTATTTTCATCAAAAATTAATTCATAAAGATTTTGATATTTATTTTACTCAGTGTAATCCCATAGGCATTTTACTTTTTGTACAATACATATACGATCCATAGTGTATTACGGAAACCACGTAAATATTTAATAGGATGCTCGTATTATATGCATTTTAAAAATATTTTGTACAAAATTATAACACAAATAATTATCTCAATTATTATCATGTGAAATGTAAAACTCGCTATATATTGAATCAAGTATATTTAAATAATTATCTTCTATTCATATTAAAATAATTCTAATAGTATTTATGTTACAAAGAGACGGTGAATATGATTGAATTTAAATTTGAACAGTGTTGAATTATCGCCATCTTAGTTGTTGTTGTTGAGACCCAGACCGTCCGACCTACCAGAAAGGTGTAAGGTAACCGTTATCGCCATCTTAGTGTAATTTTTCAAAAATCACCAAATTCGTTGCCAATTTTATAAAATTTATTACCAAGCGTAACAGACAGATACTATCATTTTATGAGTAATTTTATAGCAATTGTTTTTATCAGTAAATATCTATTGCATTCATATAAATATATTTTTTGAAGTCACTTTATAATAAACATTTCGCGCTAAATTAAAAGAATAAATTATTTATTTATGCAAATGTCCAATTGAAATCATTTTCATCCGATAAAGGAATAGACTACATATTATGAGTATCTCACAAATGGGTGTACACAATCAAGAAAACGATTAAGTCTCAATTAAATAACAATCAAGTACAATTAATGTCTTAAAGGGAGCAAAATGTTAAACGTTTTAAAAACACTGCTCTGCTACATTGTTATTTGTTCTATCATACTTAACAGTAGACAAATTTCAAAATATTTGAGCATATTGTACAAACAACTCATTTTAAATAACAATTAAATGTAAGTGATATTATTTGAATGTTTAGAAAGTAAAAGTGAAACATTCTATTACTTTATATCCCCATCTAGAATTATTTCAATTGAATTATCTTTAATAGAATTACACAGTAGTGTGATAATATAGTTGAAGTCATTTCTTCAAATCTTTTCCTTTTTCCGCTATTTCTCTTTCCATTTCACTTGCATTAAAGATCTACTTTTGATAATATTAACCTCGCAATTAACCATCTGCTTTTGGTTTGGACTGCTGCCATCTAAATCTATTCACAATACTGATTATTTTTTATCTATTACCCACAGTTATATATTTTTTTTCCCATTTCATTCACTGAAATTTGATAAAGACATTGAAATTAACGAAAATGCAGCGCTCCTAACGGAGAATTTAAAAAGTTAATATAATGAACTCTGTAAAAAAGCGAGAGAGACAAAAAAAGTCAATTACAAAGTTTTTTAGCATTGTCTAAATAGTGGAAATATACACTAGGAAAGAACGAAAGACGTATTTAAATTCTGTTTATTTTTATTTCTTTCCCACATCAGATTTTCAAGGCTCGTGCACTTTTAGAGGAACACATTCATTTATAAATAAATAAAAACAACTTTGAAATATTAGCATATTTAAATGTTAAATTTTATACACATTTCAAATTAAAATGAGAAGCCTAAATATGAGAAATTAAAGAAAAAAAAACTAAATTGTTATATCACATTTTTAGCAAGTTCACTATCTAGCTCTGCTCTAAAATGCATGTTACAAAATATAAACACTAAGATGATATAAAATTGACAAAATATTAGTACGAAGATTTTGTTTGATTGCTGTTTTAGAGTAATGTACATACATTATTTTGTATCAAATAATTTTAATATACTGCATACTTATATCAAATAAGTATAATACACTTCAAATACTTATTGTAGTACACAAAACAATACTTATTGTAATAACCAAGATAATACTTATTGTAATACACAAGACAATACTTATAATACACATTATCGTATTTTTCTTTCGCAAAAACTCCAACGTTTATATAAATGGAGGTGCAAACGGCTTTTACTTTAACAAATAAATCTTACTTTAGTCTAAAATTTTAAATCGCCCGTGTATTTTATTTACTCTTAATTCAATGCACTCAATTATCGAAGATATAGATTTACTTTAAAATTCACGATTCCAATTTTCTTCCCTTGGAATTAAAAAAGGATTTACTTCTGCCCTGAACAATTGAAAACTCTTCCAATAATTTGACAGAACTTCGTTTTAAATGATTCTGCTTTCCCAGAGTTGCAATATTTTGCCGCCCCTCGAGAAAATTAGCATTAATATTTCGGTTTGGAAGTAATCCCGGTTGTGGAATGGTTCCGTCGCTTCTAACTATTCCATAATCTCCGAATTAACAGTAAAAATGTGAAATACTTTATCGAATTAAGCTTCGTATTTCGAAATTCAACGGGAGGGTAGCGAAGCGAGGATTATGGGATACTTTGGGAAATTTGAAAACTGCCGAAACGATTGCTGAAGAGCTGTTTTAAATCAATTTTCTAGCATAGCCTTCAATCTGGCTATTATTATATTAAGTGTATCATCCCTATGCACATATATGCTCATATGCACACTCTCTCTCTCTCTCTATATATATATATATATATATATATATATATATATATATACAGGGTCTTTATAATTAAAGTTCCACTTTGAAATGGCCATAAAAGGAAAACTACTGTACAGAATGCAATCAAACTTAGTAATAGTTTACATGAGGTCATGAGATTTTATTTTCAGCAAAAAAAAAAAGTTCAAAACTCACCGCCAGCGGGGAATGGCGCTGTATGCAATATTGTTAAACGAAATAAGACATGAAGACATCGGTTTAACAAGCTTTTAATCGTTTCTAAAAAACAATTAAAAATTATGTTACAAATCATGTTCAATGTGGCTTCCACCATTTTCTGAAATCAAGTTAAATCGCATTACTGGGTTCTCAACAGTAGCTCTTAGCATATCAGGAGGAATGTTACGGACATCTCGGTGTATCGAATTTTTCAATTCCGCCAAGTTGTTTATGTTATCACCATAAACAGTGGCTTTGAGGTAACCCCATAGCCAGAAGTCACAGGGGTTGAGGTCTGTTGACCGAGGTGGCCAAGAAATGCGGAAGTGTCGGCTTATAATCCGGTCATCCGTGAAATGCTGCTTAAGTAACTGTTTAACACATGTACCAATGTGAGGTGGAGCCCCGTCCTGCATAAAAATCGTGTACCTAAAATGGCACGTTGCTGAAGTTCAGGTATCACGAAACGTCTTAACATCGACTCTAAGCGAGCAACAGTCACAGTGCTAGTCACGGGTCCAGCTGTAAATTGCTCTTCAAAGAAAAATGATCCAATTATGACACTAGCTGCCATACCACACCAAACAGTGACTTTAGGAGAATGCAATGGAACTGGGTGGATAACATGAGGGATTTCTGTGGCCCAAATCCTGCAGTTATGGGTATTAACATTCCCATTTAGGTGAGAATGGGTCTCATCCATCCACAAAATGTTCCATGGCCAATATTCGTCCACCTCCATCCGTGCAAGGAATTGCAAAGCGAAAGATTCTCTTACAGCAGGACCGTTAGGTTCAAGTTGTTGAACAAGTTTGATTTTGTACGGGTAGTACAGCGGTACTTTACGAACGATTTTGTACACCGTACTCAATGGTAAGTCCATTCGACGTGCAACAGCACTTACGCTGCATGTCCCGTGTGTGCTTTCCATTGTTGCTTCCTCTACTGCTAATGCAACGGCCTCCTCGTTTTCCACAGAGACAGGCTTCCTTTCCCGGCTAGGTGCAACAGATAACAGAAAAGTGGCTTCAGACTTTGCCATCATTTTCCTCAAACCCTGCGGTGTCATTGGTCCTCGGCGTATTCATCTAACGGTACGATACTTTTGCAAAGCACGCCATTCATTGCTATCGCATTCATAATAACACTTAATGAGAAAAGCACGGTCTTGCATGGTTACAGACATCGTCGACTCGTAGCAATGAGAGCGCTAACGAGCAGCCTCAATTTTATATCTGCAAAATCAAATGACGTGTAAAGCGCATTTGCATAGTTCTAATTTTCATTCCTCCTGCTGTAAGTCATTTACAAGCCGATGCGATTTTTCATAACCCCACAAACAGTTGCGTTTTAGAAAAGATTCAAAACATTTTAACTGATGTCTTCATGTCTTATTTCGTTTAACAATATTGCAAACAGCGCCATTCTGGCGGTGAGTTTTTTAACTTTTTTGTGTGGTGGTGGTGGGGGGGAGAATAAAATCCCATGACCTCATGTAAATTATTACCAAGTTTGAAAGCATTCTGTCCAGTAGTTTTCCTTTTATGGCCATTTCAAAGTGGAACTTTAATTATAAGGATCCTGTATATACAGTCGTCAAAAGTGAAATTGCAGAACAATGGAAGTATATGGAAGTATGCACGTAGCCATATGCAAATCACCGTACCTGTAGAAGAGGGAGTCATATGCAAATGATTAAAAGAACAAACAGAGATATGTAAAAGAAACATGTTTATTCAGTGAAGAATGTGGTCCCCACGGGCAGCTATACAGGCCGCTAAACGGTGAGGCATACTATCAATAAGGCTATTAATAGTTGCTTGAGGTAATCCTTGCCATGAAGCATCCACTGCGGCATGCAGTTCGGTTACGGTATGTGCCGGTGGTCCCCAGTGCACCTGACGTCTGATGAGGGCCCACACTTGTTCAATGGGGGAGAGACCAGGCGAGGCTGCCGGCCCGGAAAGGACGTGAATTCCGTTTAGTCTGCCATACCGCATCGCCAATTCTCAACATTGTCTTGCTGGTAACGCGTGCCGCCACAGGCATTATAACTTGTGTGACTTACCAGTCCGCTGTCATTATCTGCAACGTGCACCAGAGCTTTCTGTTGATCGAACATGATGCCGCCCCAAACCATGATGCCCGATGTGGGGTCGGTATGACGCTCGGTGATATGAACTGCTAAGTAGCGTTTTCTGGGAAGCCATCACACCCGCCCATAGTTATCAGTCCTCCACAGGCAGGAGCGAAATTCATCCTTAAACAATACTCGATGCTATTCATTGGTCCAGTTGCGATGGCGACGACACCTCGCCAGACATGCATCCCTGTGTCGAGCGCTTAATGGCACCTCAGTGGCTGGCCTCCATGTGCGCATCTATACTTCATGCAACCTGTGGCGTATTGTTTGGGTGCACACAGGTGCAACCGTTGATGGTGGCAGGCTGTTTCGGATGTCTCTTGCCGTTGCAAACGGGTCTCGACAAGCCGTTCGGCGAATCTGCCAGTCGGTACGCTCTTTCGTGCGCCTATTCGATCCACTCCCTCTTTGGCGTATTCTCTCATATTTTTGCATCTATCGTATCACACATCGCTGGATGGTACTCATGTCGTGCCCAATACGCGTGGCAATTGCACGCATCGACAAACCTACGTCATGCAGCTCCATGATACAGTCTCGTTCCCCAACCGTTAACTGCTGGTATACAGCTCGATGACGTCTTCGAGGCATCGCTTCTTTACTTTTTCGAAAGTTTAGTTGCTGCAGGTGGTCGCTGATTGCATTTACGCGACGAGCAGTCACTAGTCTTTATCACCCGCAAGTATAGGTGTCATGCAACCCGATACGTACGAAAACCTAATCATTTGCATATGGCCCTCCCTTCTACCGGAACTCTGATTTGCATATGGCTACGTTCATTCCTTAATGGTCTTGCAATTTCACTTTTGACAAGTGTCAAGCAATTTTGCTTAGTAAATGGAGAAAAGCAATTTTGCTTAGTAAATGAAGAAAAGCAATTTTGCTTAGTAAATGAAGAAAAGCAATTTTGCTTAGTAAATTAAGAAAAGCAATTTTGCTTAGTAAATGAAGAAAAGAAATTTTGCTTAGTAAATCGATAAATGATTACTGTAATTCGTTATAATCGTGGTGGTAATTAATACTGCGTAGGCCTAGAGCTCTTGTATCTGGTATGTCTATACATAAATACACTTTATGGCAAAAAATAAATATACCCATAAGAAATTGAGCTACAGCCGAGAAGCTCAGCATGTATGAATCGTTTTAGAAAGTATACAAGTGATTAGAATTTGGAAGCAAAAAAAAATTTAAGATATGGTGGCAACAAGATGACATTTTAGTAAATAGTAAATCCTCTACTGGTTGCTATACAAGCCAATTTTCGGTGCGGCATAGAATCAATTAAGTTGGTTATATCCCTCTGCGGAAGATTCTGCCTCAAATGTTACAACTAGTTAGCTAATTCAGTGTAATTTTGAGAAGTATGCAATTGCCACCCTAGCATGTCCCAGACGTGTTCTATTGGTGATAGGTATGGGGACCTGTGTGGCTATAGGAGAGTTTTAAATTCTCGAAGATATTATTTAGATAGTCGTGCAATGTGTGGTAGAGCATTATCTTGTTGGTAAATGGCACCTGTGCGGCTTGATAGTATGGGCAAGAACAACCGACTGCAGAATATCATCGACGTTGAAACGTGACGCCATATTGGCTTGCAATACAACTAGAGGAGATCGGTTATTCCACGAGATGGCTGTCCAGACTACCATACCGAATGTTATGGCCATGAACCCGTTCTACAACAAATGCGAGACCAGAAAGCTGTTCAGTCGTCCTTCACACACGTATACGGCGGTCATTGCTCGGCACCAAACCAGACGGAGACACTTTAAAGGACGTCGACACTTAATACCACCTTCTGTCAGTCGTCTTCGAATAGTATCCCTTGATACAGGATGCATAGAGGTTAGCAAATGCCTTCGAATGGTGGACTGGCTCCTCTCCTGACTGCAAGATATTCTTAAAAAGTTGTCTATCTAAGGCGTCCTGAGCCTCTGCGACTATTACATGGGCTTTCTCGGATACATTGTTGCCAACACGGAGCAACTACTATATCGCTCCGACTCAGATAGCAACTGATACGTCTGTTAGACAAAACCGCTTCCTTTAAGTCAATGATGCGTCCCCTCTCTAAATCCGACAATGTTCGTAAGGCGATCGAGTACGTCCCAAAGACATCCTTGTACACAATTTACAATATCAAAGAAGAAAATCCAATGCCAAATGCTAGTGAGTGAGCACATCGGCCGTTTTAAATGCTACACGATGCACCGTTCTCATGCACGTTGCATGAGTCCTGGTCATTTGAACCGAGTCATTTGAGTTTGATCATTTGAATAACCTTTTAAACGACACTTACATGCGGAGTTTCACGGCATATATTTATGGCAGCAGATTATATATGTATATTTATATACTGTGATTCCGTACGAATGACGGATATATAGCTATACTTATAATATATATAAAATACTTATAAAACACATCTAATATTTAATACCACGTATAATTTATATTAAATACCTATAATACATATCAATCCTTATACACTACTACTAATATATAAAATGACGTACAGATAATACACAGGAAGGAATTTTTTTTAGCAAAACTTTAATTCTCATTGAAACGAAAGGGCAAATGACTTTTTTCTCACAAATCTTACTTTACCCAAAACTTTTAAACCATTTGTATATTTTATTTATTCTTAATCCCATGCATTCAACTATTGGACGTATAGATTTTTCCGATCTGGTTTTCTTCGTACTGAATTGCAAAATAATTTACTTCTGCTCTCAACAATTGAAAACCCTTCCATTAATTCGCCAGAACTTAATTTTAAATGCTTCAAGCCTCGTATTTACCAATAATTTGGCGCCCTTCGAGTAAATTAGCATTAATATTTCGATTTGGGAGCATTCCCAGTTGTGGAGCGTTTTCGACGTTTCCATTTATTCCGTAATCTCTGAAATTAACAGTAAAAATGCAAAATGCTTTATCAAATAATTCCTCAAATTTCCACGGCAGAGTAACAAAGCGAGGATTATGAGACAATTTAGGAAATTTGAAAACTGTCGAAACAGATTGCCGAGGACCTAGCTGTTCTAAATCAATTTTTTGGCAAAGCCCCTGCGATTGGTTGTTATTATAATCGCTATACTATATATGCACATATACTATGTGGATACATCGCTATGTATACACTTGTATACATTTTTAAGTTTTATTGAATTTCATGTTTTTTTTTTTTTAATATTGATCCTTGTTTGCGGAGTACCACCTTGTTTCAAATGCCTGATTTGTAACCGATTAGAAACTATATTATAGAACTCTTAAATTGTAACTAATTGTACTGATTAAAGTGTAACTAAGGAAAACAGTTCGCAAGATGAGAAATAGATGGCGATGTCTATTCATTGCCCTTTCCTGGCTCGCTATCCTTTACGTGCTTTCTGGACTATTTTTCCTCCTAGCAAATCAATCTAAGAGTAATAGTTCGCGAAATGAATAGTAGGTGGCTGGGTCTTGACTTTTCTATGCTCGCCATCTTTTGGTCATTTCGGAATTTTTCTCTTAAAGACAAATTAATCTAAGAGAAATAGTTCACGAGATGAGGAATAGATGGCGCTGTCTCTATGTTCACTTTTCACACTTGCCATCTATTGCGCATTTTCTAAACCATTTCTCTTAGATACAAATCAATCCAAGAAAACTAGTTCGCGAGAGGAGAAATAAATATATCCGTCTATACTCTGTTTATACCATTGACTTTTCACACCCACCATCTATTCCGCATTCCCTGAACTATTTCTTGTAGAAGCAAATCAATCATTTATCTAGGATAAATATATATCTTTAAGTAGGATAATTTCTTGAAGTTGGATAAATTCTGTAAGTAGGTTAAATTAAGTAAGATAAAATGTATGTGTGTGTGGACAATATCTCATGAACGAAGGGAGCAATTCGTACGAAATGTGGTACAAATATTACAATGAGTGAATACTACAATCCTATTCATTTTAAACACAATCGAGTGTTCGAAACACTTCCAGGTTTTCAAACCAAATTTTGAAAAATTCATTAAATAATCTAAACCTTCAATAATGTTGCGCAAATAATCATTTCGCATGTAATTTTTCATTAGAAAACGATTGACATAAATTTTAGAACGCTAGAGCAAACTTTTCTCGGTATATTGTATATTAAAATAAGCAATAACTGTTGCGAAATACGTTCATTTTTCATATGCAATATTTCGTGATGAATTTGTTAACACCATTCTCATGAATCTAGTTCGTTCCACTCAAATGATTAGATACTTTGTGTAATAGTTTTGTATCTTGACGCCTTACAATTCACAAATAATTATTTATCTACTATAAAAATAACCTATTTCTCCACGGGTGACGGTTGGCGAAATTGTAACGACTAATTTGGCGGAATATCGGCAACTTGGCGACTTTTTTTTAATTGCCAAATTGATGAAAATGTCGCCAAAATGATAAAAATTTAATATTTTTGAAAGAATAGAAAAATCTATTATAAGAATAACCGTCCGTAACGCTTGGCGAAATTTCTGCGACAAACTTAGCGAATTTTTTTATTATTTTTTTATTTATTTAAAACAATGAAAGCTACATGAGAAAGTCCTAGTAACAGCGTGCAAACTATAATTCAATACAAAATTATACATATTAAAATATTATAAAATACATTAAAATGCAAACCCTTAGCAACAAATTATTTTTAAAAGCATTTTCGAGTGAATATAAAATACATTAAAATATAAAATATTTACAACAAATGATTTTTTAAATCAAATAAATAAAATGCATTATCGGGGAAAGTTGTATAGTTTGCAGAAATTATTAGTGGCTGTCCCCGTGTAGGGGCGGGTTGTAGAATAACCCCCCCCCCCCCCTGTGTTTCGTAGAAGGCGAAAAATGGGGGCCCAGTGCCTGAGGGGATAGCCAGGTACCCTGTCCCTGTGGATTATATCAGAGGACTAGTTCTCCAGGTTGGGGGTTGGGCATGGGGCTAACAACTCCACCCCGGAAAAAAATTGTTACGAAACCTTTAAGAAAGAAAAACCGGACTGATCTTTGGAAACAACCGCGGAAAGGAAGAGGAAAGCGGCCAATAGAAAGGAATGGTCAAAAATCTTACAGGAGGTCAAGACCCTACAAGGGCTGTAGTACCATGATGTTGATGATGATTAATGACACAGTAACAACCAATGTTAGTACTAAATTTCCTTTCAGCAAAATAAACTCATGCTCCTCGTATAATACTGGAGAACATGAAACCCGATCCCACCCAAAACAGGGACAAAATCAATTCTACTATTGAACAAATTCCTGAAGAAAAAAAAATAAAATGAAATCTCTTCTGTTCTGTAAACTTTTAACATATCACGAAGAAAATTATCAGATCAGGTATAACAGAAAATAGCAATTTTCTTGTAATATAAATCTCTCATCAATTTACTTTAAATAATTTCGATATTCTTTACATGAACAGAGCACAAAAAAAGACTCCACACTACAGAAGCATACTTAAGCCCAGACCTGACCAAGACATTAAAAAGAACAATAATGATACTCTCATTTGTAAAACCCTGAATAATCCTCTTATGAGATTGAAATAATTTTTATTTTACTGAATGAAAATTAAATTCCCAATTCGATTAGACGGATCTTGTAAAATTTTTAATCCGGTATCAACGGATTGAAAAACTAGGAATTTAAATATTTAGTTATTATACTTTACACAATTTGCAGAATAAAACATATTTATTTTCGACATATTTTCTTCCACCCATTTAAGCTGTACGTCCCACAGTTTGAAGTTGAGCTAATATTCCCTTTTGGTAGAATGGTTTAACGCAAAATTGATGACTTTCTCATGCATAGCAGCCAACATATGCATTAAATGTTTCTGAATTGCTTTATACTACACTATAGAAGGATGGAGGAAATTTCGAAAAAGTCTGTTTGGTTCTTTTAGGAAATAGCTAGTATTAAAGCCTGTCAAAGACAAATAAACTAACAATCATAAAAAGTAAAGACTTTTTTTATTAAGCTTTATTTTGTTTAAAAATGCATAGAGCTTAGCGTCAAAAACAGTTGTCAATCAAGTAAGTTAATCCAGTGGTACATTTTATATAGTATTATTTAACATCGTAAAACAACTCCCATTAAATCGGTTTTGATATTCCCTTCCTAAAGTGGCTGAAGAATAATGTCGGAAGCTCTAGGTGTCGGTTTAGCCTAACTGTACACTTACCAAGAATCTTCCCTGAACATATGTAGCTTTTAATCTGGTTTTAGATTTAATTAATCCACTGAAAGTTATAAATTGTTATTATTGGAAAAAAGTATTTTAAAACAGCATAATTTCCGGGCAGCTGAAATTTTTATCCTGCACGGACAGCTAGATACAACTTTTATGAATGTATATACATTTTTAAAAATATCAATTCCGAAAGAGTTTGAAGATCGTGCTCTCTGCCGAAATCGTATCTTAGTAAAACGTAAAATTGATTAGCTTCCCCACTTAAGCAGGAAAGCAGGGTTGCCAATTTAACCATTGTTTCAGGACGTTTAGTACCCAACAATGGCTAAATCTAGACATAAAATTCTTAAGTGCGCAACCGTTTATAATAGCTATCCAAGAAATCTATCCATTTTTTACTACGACTCTAGCCGTGACGTTCATCCAAGTGCTTAATTGATCATCCATCACCAATCACCTGTGGACCATGGTTTTGTTATCACTACCACCCATTAAAACGGTGTTGGTCAACTTTTTTTTTTATCGCGGAGCCCTCTTCGAAATTCCATTTGATAGCGGAACCCTAAACAGAGAAAAAAGTCTAGGATGTTTCGTAATTTATTTATTTACTTAGTAAGTACCCCAAATATATTAGACATTTCTGTTGCAAAATGTACAAAATACCATTATTTTATCATCAAAATTGGTATTTGTTGTTATTAGGTACAAATTATGCATTTAACATTGTACGTGGTTTTTTTTTTAACTTAAAATATTTTTTAATGTTTTCCTCAAAATCTAAGCTTTATATCCATTTTTATGTATTACTTATGTTGAGAATGACAAACGGTCCTTTCACTGTTTAATTTCAGGTAAGAGAAGTATAAAATTGTTTACAAAAGTGCATTGAATAATAAATAACGTAATTAATATTAAGTTTCATTCAATTAATATGTAGTTAATAAGAAGAGTAAGACTGTTATTAAACATAAATTATTGAATGATGTGCTACTGCATAAAAAGAAGATTTAGGGCAGTATACCGTAATTTGTGCAATTTGATTTCTGCAGCGAATGTATCAAATCACCCCGTAAAAACGTGAACACCGCGTACCCTAGGGTTCCGTGAGACACACTTTGTAAAACGTTAATCTATGTTATGAGATGTACATTAAACAAATTTATTTAAAGTAAATATTTTAAAAAATTTCTGGTGGAAGAATTTATTTTGAAATTAGTAGTAATGTTGAAAATTATTTTATCCACTCCCATCGTAGCAAAATTCTAAGCGAAGGTTAGAATGGAACGATTTTTACCATATAACATATGCTTTCATATTTTTATGCAACGCTCTGTTGTAGGTCAGGAGGTACCATCATATTCATACTATCCATCACATATGATCACATGTTTTTAAATTGCTTTACGCTGTTTGAGAATAAATATCTATAACACTTTAAATAAAGCGGAAAGAAAGTATGAAGTTAACTATTCTTTCTAACAAACTAAATATATCCTGTTACTTCATGTTGATTTAAGAAAAACAATTTTAATTTCGTTCTTTGACAGCATAAATGTGTTTTAGAATCCGAAGAGTACAATTCTTATTTACCTTCTTTCGTGTCCGAAGAAGATACATCATGTAGAGTAATGCTGTGTTTTACATTAATTTGAAACTCATTAAGGAATTTGCTTTCGAAAAGAATATTGAAAGTCTCTTTTGTATGCCATTTCGTTCAAGATTAGATTTCGTCACACTATTGAATTATCAAACATTTTAAATGTTAAAAGAAAATTGCTATTCATATAAACAACTGCAGGCATTTTCTTGTTTGCCTACTTTAAAATGTTTTAATTAAATTTCTATTTTTTTCAATTTTTCTCATTTTCTTTTCTGTAAACAGAACATTTGTTGCCTTCTTGAGCCAAAGGCGTTGCCGAATATGGTAAGGAGGAGTTTGGGGTAACTATCGAATGGATGTTTACATTGCGAATTTCGTGTTGTAAAATGTACCCTGGGGAAATTAATGCAATGTTTTCCAATGGGAAGGATATAACTCACTTGTCTACACTATTGCATTGTGCTATAACTTCTTTAGGAGTAAATATAATGTATTACATATTGTATAATTGAGGGAATAAATATTTTTTAGTTTCATTGAATATGTAAATTCATAACAAAAATGCACTCAAGACGTGCATTTACATAGAATTCTAACAAAAATTGCATTGTAGATTTATCTTCTTAAGACAATAGATATTAAATACCTTGAGATAGAGATACACTTATCTCAATGCCATAATTAGCGCCTGCATGAGCTTTCTTTGCATCCGATACTTGTTGAGTCCAAAAAGTGGTTATCTTCTACAAAAGAACTCGGGATGCAAAAGTATATTCTGATTAATAATTAAAAGACAGACTATCCATGTAAACATCATCACGCAAAAATATTACTTTTCGACGTCAACAACTTTCTTGCTTTCTTACATGCTCTTTAAGTGAATCGCCTCGGGTAGAAAACGCTGCCCAAACTCCCTCCAACTCCCCTTGTCATATAATCACTCGTTATGGCATGTACCAAACCTGACGATTTTTTGACAACGCTCACCCAATTGCTGGGGAGTTCTATAGAGTCATCTTCATAAGGTAATATTAAATGCCTGGAACTACAGGTATATTTAGTTGTATAATCATGAGCACTCATCGGGGAAAACAAGACTGGGCACTTGCCCTCCCTTGGAAGTTCAAGATCAAAAAGTGGTCATCAAATTAGTCGGTGTTGCACATCTTATCCTTGAGTTTGCTCCATTGACGTTAGTGGTTTGTCCCCAAATGGCAAAAGTTCTATAGGCTCCCAAGTGAATAATGTTCACCTGCGTTCGTTAGGGTGTTGACCATTGTATATTCTTATTGTTAAATGTTCAATACGTGTAAAATCGCTGAAAACTTAAATGCCCGTTCAATGCAGCATTTTTGGTGCATACAAACTACATATTGCAAAGAAAGCAAAAACAGTACTTTTTTAACGACAACCACCAAAACACAAAAATTCTAACATATACAAGTTTACCGAAACCCCACTAATATCTAGTTTTCAGCGGAATGGATTAATGCAATATTGATGAGCTACTCCATGCACATACCCAAGGCTAGCAGCTAAGTGTTTCTAAATTGCTTTATGCCTATGTGAGAAAAAATATCCATAGCCACTTTAAGAGAATCAGAAAGGAAATATGGGACTAATTTCTTTGTGTCTACAAAACTAAAAATCTCATGTTATTCCTTGGGGATTTTAAAATTGAAAAAAGAAAAACTTGGTTTCTTGTTTTACGATAAATGGTCTTTGGTATACGGAGAACAAACACAATATTCTATTTTCCTTGTTTTGTTTCTATACGGTCGATGAATCTACTGAAGTAATATAATTTGTTACAGTACTAGAAATTCATCAGATTTAAAAAGTTTGTTTGGGCATACATGGTTCAGGGGAATTTTACTTGACATTTCGTTTTGGAATAGATATAGAAGGCATAACACATATACAGGGTTCATAGGATAGTCCGTTGTTAGTTCTGTCTATAGTAAAGTGACCATGGCCGAACAAGTGATTGCAGCGTCCCTGGCATGGAAATTAAAAAAATAGTATAGGGAACTCGGCAACAGACTAAGAAAGTCAATTACAAAGTTGTGGAGCATTGTCCGATACGTAAGAATCGACAGTAAAATTGATTTGCCATAATCAGGATTCATAATCAGGATTGATAAATTACACAACACTTACAGGCACAAGAATCTAATGAACAGCTTGTTCAAAATGCCCTTCGTCAGCAAAAATTCGATACACAATACCTTTGACAATAACTGCAGGAGTCACCTTGTTACAGTTCAAGATGATACGATTATTTTACAGGCATTTAATGCCTTCAATTTATGCATTTTGTGTGTTCGTGTTGGCAATTCCAACTAACTAGATTATATTTTACAACTTTATAAAAGACAGTTTTCTTCTATATCACTTTATTTCCGAGTTCGTTATCTTGCCTTTTTAAATCCTCCGCAAGAAACGCTAAAATTACTTTAAATTCGATTTGGCCACTTTATGACTTTACAGACCTAACGTGTACACTTATAGATATTTCTTTGCAAAATTATTGTGGGGTCTGAAGACTTCCCTAGTCACCCTGTATACAGACTACATATTACAAAGAATGTAGGAAATTTATTTGTTTATTTTGAGAGTATTACTCTGTTTATTAACACAAGCGTCAAAGAGCAAAAACTTTAAACATATGCTTACCTGTCTAATACCCCAGCATTTTTCTTTTCGGTAAAATGTATTAACCCAAAATTGATGAGCTATTCCCTGCATATACCAAACGCTAGCAACTAAATGTTTCTAAATTACTTTATACTTTCTACGGAAGAAAGGAAAGTATATAACACTAAGCAAAGTAAAAAGAAAATATGGGACCAATTTCTCATCGTCTACAATACTAAAAATCCCATGCTATTTCTGTATGATTTAAAAATTCAAAAAATAAACTATAGTTTCCTTTTTTTACGATAATAAATGTTCTGAGGAATATGGAGAACACAATATTCTATTTTCCTTCTTTTGTTTCTATAGACGATAGATCTGTTGGAGTAATATCATCTGCTACATTACTGGAATCCATTAAGTTTAAAGAATTTGTTTGTGCAAGTGGAATGCTTTGAGTTGTTTTGTTTGACATTTTGTTTGGAAATAGATTTATATACTACCTGCAGTCATCAAAAATGTAAAACGTTTGACTCAAGTAGTTTTCATTCAAGCAAACAAATAAACTTTTTAGTTTGACTGGTTCACGAGGATTAATATGATTGAAAAAATTCGTAAACAAAAACGGTACAAACAATGACATTTCTTATTACTAAGATCAATATGAAAGCTAAATCTTAAATAAGAACAATACAAAGATAAACTTTTTTATTTGACTATTTTATTAAAATTACTATAACAAAAATAGTTGTGTATTCAACAGAAAGATACGATAAACTTATTCTGTTAACTGTTTTACTGGAATTTAACTGGAAAAAAATTATATATATTAACTGTACAAACCGTATTTTATTTTTTGCTTCATAGCTTATTTTACTAGAATTAGTATGACTGATATGACTGAAAAAAAGTCTTGGAAATGAATGTTATAAATGCACTTTTTTGTTTGACTGTTTGTTTTGCTAGGATATATAATGCTGGAAAAAAATGACATAAACAGGACTGGTTCAAACAAAAAACATTTTCTTTTGACTGTTTAGCTACTGACATAAATAATAGTAAAATAAAGTTATAAACCAAAACATTTCCTAACAAAAGACTTTTCGTTTTGATTGGCTGTTTATTTTACTAAGACTTATATGACAGAATAAAGTCGCACTAAAAAAAACGGAGCAAAGAACTATTAAATTTTGTTTAACTATTTCAATTTTCTCAAAAAAAAAAAGAATATTTAAGAATAAATCTTCATATATCTTAATATCAATGCCGTATGATACAGATCTGCAAGAATTTGGCCTGAAAATCTTTGAATCTTGACTCAACCGAATCGTAATTTTTAACACAATAATAAAATCTATGGTGTCGTGTCATCAAGGAATCAAATTAATCTAAAAACTTTAGTTTTCTTTCTTTTTAAGCCTGTTGTGCATGCCTGCGTATGTGTAGAAGGAATGCCACAGGCGTTTGAGTGCAGTTATGCCCGATACCCTATATATAGCAGACTTAAATTTGGCAATTGGTCCGAAAATGGTTGGACACCCCTTCTATAAATAATTACAATTTAGAAAAAGATTAACTTGAGAAACATATAAAAGGGAACAAATAACACAATAATACAGCATACAGATGTTTCGAGGATCCGCTGGATCTGCTTCGTCAGTGCAAGAGTAGCAACAAACCCGAAGTCCAAAAGAGGATTGGGCGCGAAAGAAAAAAGCGGGGGGTTGTATACCCTGCTTTTATATGATACACAAGTTTTTCTTATCCTTCTCACAAAGTGTATTGTACTTATTGAATTACATTTAGTTTTCATACCCTGCTTTTATAAGTTACTCAAGTTTTTCTTATCCTTTTCACAAAATGTATTGTACCTATTGAATTACATTTAGTTTTCATTTATTTATCCAATTTTAAATAGTGATAAAAATACGAGTTTACATTGCTGTAGGTATAAACTTTTTAACCTTTACTTCAAGCACTCTCTACATAAAAGTGCAAACGACCGTCAAGGTGCAATCGTTGCCATGAATACCTCTGCTGAAATCCTACATCCAAGCATCGATTTTTCGAGAGTAAGAATCATGACAAAATTAATGAACTACATCGTGCATAATAACTAATGCAAGCGGCAAAGTGTTTCTAAATTACAGTATACCCTCTAACTGAGAAGAAAAATCTATAACACTTTTAAGTGAAGTGGATATAAAGCACGGAACTAATTCCTCTGCTTCTGCCAAAGTAAAAATATTTGTTTCTAGATGATTTGCAAAAACAAGAAAATTTCTCTTTCCGTTCTTCTGACAATAAAATGTTCTTTGAGACACAAAAGATACAATATCCTATTCCCTCCATTCGTTTCAGCGTACGATACATCTGTTGGAGTAATATCCTTTGCTATACATTACTGGAAATCCATTAAATTTAAAGAATTTGTCTTTTCAAATCATGTTGTAAGTTGTTTTGTTGTTACGTTGTATGGGGACAGATTTCTAAACTCGCTAGAGTCATTGGAAATGTAAAATATTTAAAAGAGTTGTTTTCATTGAAAACATTTTTGTAGATTTTTAGTTTAGTTGGGCATTTGAAAACAGTATTCTGCGTTTGGAATCCAGATATTTTTGCAGTACCGAAATGTAAACCTGTAAAAAGTGTTTTTATTCAAACACACTTGCAATTTTACCTTGACATACTCCAACGACCTATGTAAGTATAGGCTAAACTAGAATCAACAAATTTACATATTAAAACCATTTTTTTTAAAGATATTCGCTAAATAAAATAAAATAAGAACCTTTCGTGAAATGTAACATAAGGAAATTACAACCACAATCTCAAGGATAACGATCATGTCAATGAACTTTCGATTTTTTATTGATTACTTTCAAGAAATAGGAAAAAAATCACGTGAAATATTAAAAATATAGCATAGAATAACAACAACGTGCTAATTTTGCAAATAAAATTAATTAAATTGACGAAAATAAATTCATATAGCTTTCTTTCATCTTGAAGCAACCAACTTCGGAAACTCATATAACTCCCCAAAACGGTTGTTTCCTTCATTTTTTGTTCTATTCTTTTTAATTCCACAGTTTTTTTTATTCATAGCATTTTTAAGGTAGTTTGGTCAAATAATATTTGAATTTAGTTGATATAAACAAATAGCGTCCAAAACTGACGGCTTTCTTTATTTTTGGTATATTCCTTCTAATTCCTACTTAATTCCACAGATTTTTTTTTATTAATTGGTATTTAAAAATAGATTTATCGAATGTTATTTGGTTACAGTCAAAGAAATTATTAGCTCATACAGTAATTAGAATGAAGTAAATGTTTCGAAACAAATAGCTCCCGAAACAGCTTATTTGTCTGGTTTGGTTGATGGTGATGCTCGTGTAGTTTCAAAAATGGGTTGATTTATTTTATCAAATGACAATTTAAATCGTAATTTTATTAACTGAAAAAGTTTTTGAATTCCTTTATTGTTCTTTGTTATCTTCCTTCCCTTCTCGATTTTTCCTTTCCATTTTTCCCATTCTTCATTTGACAACGATTCCCTTCCCGATGCACGTGATGTAACTATTTCTGTACAGATGCCTTTTTACCTATCGTAGTGTGGCTGTTGATTTTTTTATCCTAAAGAAGGAGCTACTTTTTGTCTTCAAAACTGGTTTATACGTTAATCTATTTCTTACTCGGTAAATATCGAAACTTTTTTATTAGAGACAGTCAATAGGTATCGAAGTTTTCTGTTTATTAAAGGCAAAGAAAAACTTATGTTTTTTTATCCCATGGTACACAAAATCTCTCCCATTATTTACAACTATCTGAAATAGTGCATTCTGAACTTTGATTTACTTACTGATGATTACTTTACTTATTCAACAATTTAGTGACACAAAAATTATTTAAGTAAGGATTTTAGATTTTTTTCTGGTAGAAATATTGTAACTTCAAATTAAGAAAAGAAAAATAGCATTTTAACCCTCCTTACCGTTAAGGACGACAAATGTTAATTTTTAGTCAATTGCACAACTTTTGAGGAATACATAGTATCAGTTTTATGTAGAAGTTTCCTCAAAACCAGTAACTGTACAGAGTATTAAACTCCGCTCACTGTTAGCACAATTCTAAGCGTTCAGAATTACAGTACAACGTCTTCTGTACAATTACGGGGCGTAAATAAATATGAGCAAAATAATTGTAAAATAATATGAAAATGCTCAACTGATCATCATCGTCACTGGGGTCCATGTAGACCACCTGTAGTACAGGTGGTAAAGAGTGATCAATTAAGCTCTTTTATGCTATTTCGCAATGTTCTGTTATAGGGTTTAAGTCGCTTAACTGTCATAAATGAGCAAGTATCAGTTTCATCACCACCGAATAGGTGTCAGCAAATCTCTGAAAGAAAATTTGATATGTACAGCAACTTTAAAAACCTATTTGCTATCCAACGCAGAATGTGGTATCAAAGGCAATCAGAAAGCGTCAGTAGCACATTGGACAGCAGTTACGTAGCACAAATAACTACACAACCCGACACAGAAAATGCAACACCATAAAATAGCGAATAGAACGTGATGATAAAGGACGCACAGACAGAGATGATATATATAAATAATTGATCTTAATTCCTGAAGGATAATGCAATACAGTAATGGCATAAACAGGGTGATCAGTAGGTAGTAGAACCACCTTTTGCGGCGATAAAAGCAGCAACCCTTCGAGGAACAGATGCACCGAGTGTGCACATAGTTTGCTATCGTCCTCTGAGGCGGGAACTGAGCAGTCAAACGAAGGCCAAACACACCCCATACATGCTCAATGGGTGAGAGATCTGGAGACAGCGGAGGCCAAGGTAACACCTGGTAACCTTGCAAGTCTTGTCTGCTGATGATTTTCGCGTACGGTTGCGCGTTATCTTGCTGGAAAACAGCATTTTGCAACCACTGAAGATAGGGCAGTGCAACCAGTCGCAGCACCTCATCCATATATAATCATGACGTCACTGTGCCTCCGACACGAACCATAGGTGACCGGTCATCGAAGCGGATGGCACCCCCAAACCATGATGCCGCGTGGTCGAGCAGTATGGTGTTCAACAGTCGCAGCAGGATTGGATCTGTTTCCACGTTCACGACATGGAAACAGATTTTCACACAGCGACTGTCATTCGACAAACAGAACCGAGACTCGTCGCTGAATACTACCCCCATTCAGTCGTCCAAGAAGCTCGGCCCTGACAGCATTGCAATCTCTCATGTCGGTGTCTTGTCAATGGCAGTTTTCGTAAAGAATGGTCTGAGTATAAGCCGCTTTCGGCCAATCGTCTAAAATCTGTTCTCGCTAACATTGGAACGTCCAATGTGCCCTACAAATTCCACAGAATGTCGACAGTTTGTCGTTTATGGGACCGCCACCACATGCCTTCAAATGCGTCGACCAACGAGTGTTGACGTACGTCTGGATAGACATGTACCACTGCGACTATTCACCGGCTATTCTTCAATCCATCTTCTCCAAATCCTTTGCATCTTCACGTGTTTTAGCAGCGATACGCAGGTACGACCATCCAACCGTACGTAGGCCCCTCGCACCATCGTCAAAACGTTGAAACGAGCTTCGGGGTCATCGGCCAGGCACCTCTTCAACAACACGTGTCTTCTGAAACGAAATACACCTCGAAAAACAGGTTTCTATAAGCGACAGATAGTAACAACTGTTGACTCATCTGCCATTTCTATCCATTTTACCCCGCTCTCTAATCGTGTGACCAACTTGCATTTCGGAGCATTTGCATATCATGGCCATCTGCGTTTGTCCCGTAATTTGCATAATTATACATCCAAAGCTTTATAGTGCTGCATTTTTTACGTCGCGTAGTGTATATTGACTCCAGCAGAAGTCTTTAGGATGAATTACTGCAAAAAAAATCTACAGTAGCGTCAATTCTGCACAAATAAGAGTAAAACCTGGTCACTGATGCTAGTTGCTAAACTGAGTACACAATTTCAAGCTTCGGAAACCCCCAAATCATCTGGTTTTATAAATACAAGGGCTGCTTAGCCCTTGCAGAGGCCCTTAGGCAAAATTAAATTCCAGAATCCCACATAAAATTTTATTTCAAAATATGTAAATTGAGCACGAAAGATGAAGCATTTACCTATTTTGCCTGCGGTCAAAAATGGCCCTGATGATTCCTGTTTTATCATTTTTCAACATTTCTCTTTAAAATCTGACAATATCAGGAATTTTCAAATTTATAGGCTTTGCAATTTACGCTTAAAACCATGTATATTTTGAAATATCCTTCGATTCTTCTAAACACCAAATTTCTGAAAGCGGAGCCAGTATGGAATATGATGTGGTATTATTTATGGCGTGTCAAAATTGTGGATTAATGGTGAAAGTTGATTAATGTTATTAATGATGTGCCACCGGCAGCGATTTTAAAAAGCTGGCTTTATGACACATTTATTCTAGTTGACTAGTATCATCGATGTTTAATTATTTGCAAGATTAAAATTCTTCTGCAAATACCTTGTTTTTTTATAATATAGCCGATAGGTAATTTGCTCGTGTCAGATTTGATTAGATAAATTGTGTTAGTGTGGGTTATTTTGGAAATCATAGAAAATGTATGCACGTTGCGTTTTTCAAAGTATACGCTGATAACTTTTAAATGCACAATTTAGTTCTGTTGCTTCCAAACATGTACTTAAAGCTGCTCTTTATTACAAGTATACCCTCATTTCCATGTTCAAAAAAGTGAAATTTCAAATATATGATTATTATCAGAAATTAACAGATAGAGATGCTTCTGGAAAGCAAGTTCAATAAAAGTCCTAATTTGTGAAAAGCAATAACTCAAATTAGAGCTTTGTTTTAACTTGATATTCATGAATATTAATTGACACGTTGACAGTTTAAAATAGAGTTTAAAGTAAGTTTTTTTTTACTGTTAAGTGGTGTTTTTGTGAGATTACATTCACTTGAGCGCATTCGAATATGAAACGCCCTTCGTCAGCGGCATAAAACATGGTACAAGCAAATTAAAGTTTTGTATAGTACAGCCAAACCGCAAACTAAATTTGCAAATTACAAAAATAACCGATGGGCAAAAGGTATATTCATATGAAGTTAAGCCACATAAAATAAACATATTGTATAAAAATCAAATGTAAATATACAAAGTATAATGTAGAAAAAACGGGATTAAAATATTCGAATATGCTGAAAATGGTTTCACTTCTACGGAATCCAGAATAAATAAGTTCTTCGGTAAATGACTGGCGGCTTATACACCAATAAAAAAAAATTATAAAACAAAATAATATAATTACAAAACTATAATATACTTGTACTATAACACCTACCATAACCCTCATAAAAAACCTTGTACTATTAATTTATAATCTCTATTATCACTTGATATATTTTTTTTGCTTATACACGTTCAGTAAAGCTTTGCTCATTTTTTTAGTGCGACTTTATTCAGTCATATAACCTTGTACCACAACCCTCATAAAAAAAAGCCTTTTAAGCATTTTATTAGAGACGCCAGAAAGCGCTCAGGCAAATCTGATGAGGATTACGTACTAGGTGCTGAAATACACCTTTTACTTATTTTAAAATTCTTTTAATTATGAACGATCGGAGTAAAGTCAAATTTCATTAATAACGAAGCGAAATCAATATTTGCTTAAATTTTGTTATCTCTTTTACTCGAAAACTGTAAGTAGGAATATGAAAATTTGTATACATATGTGAAATTGTACGCAGATTTGTAAAATCACAATTTGAATTATTAAAATGAACAATAACAGCGCGAAACAAGTTAATTTTTTAAACAGCGCATGCTCACGATGCTTCCTACAAATAACAAGTAAACATCTTTTGAACAGCTCATCAAAGTGTGTGCAGTTATATGCATATTGTAATTTAAGCGTGCTCCTTACCATTAAATACGTTTTAAGATTTACATGTTATTTCGATTTCATTGTTTACCTGTATTCTAATTAGTTTCATTCAGTAATCAAATTCAGAAAATTTATATACTCCTTAGTATTAGAATTATCAAATATTGGAATTGATATTTTATACCACTAATTTTCCAATTATTTGTTAAATTAAGTTTTAATTTGAAATATTTCATAGTTGGAATATTTCATATGAGCGAGCTCATTCAAATCCCGGCCTTTTGCTACTCTTAGATTATATTTCAGTTCAGTATTTAATGATTTCAATTCCTTTCTCTGAATTACAAAATATTGTTAGTTGTAATTCATTTTTACAAAAAATTTTCACAGAACCTCAGTTTCCCGCTGAACTCAAGTTGAAAATCATCTTACCTTGTGTCGTTTTGCTTTATCGTAGTGAGATCATCTCCCTATAGAATCTTCTCTAATAGTTGCATAATGATTCAACGTCTGTTTCAGAGAAGATTCTAGTTCACGTTCAATTCGATGCGCAAATAAGGCAATGTTAAGAATTTTACAATCCATTGTTAAAACAGTTGTCAAAAATACTTAACAAAATAATACTTAATAAAATATAATATAAAAATCTTCGTCAGTCAGACAGCTCTAAAGATGTAAGGATGAGAAAAGAAAGAGTTTATGAAAAAATATATTAGTTTGAATTCACACAGACAACGTCTGTGGAACGCTCTGATATCGTCTGACCAGAAACATATTCATTAATGAAACAGCGCAAGACAAAAATTAAGAATTTCAAACACATTTGGAGATAAAACTTTTTCTGTATAATAACAAAGCATTCACTTCTGCATTATCAGGAAACCGTTTAGAACTGTTTTCTGATTTTCTGCTGTAAGACATTTGTATATAGTCTCGAAGAATCCATAGTTTTATGGATTGATTAGACAGATAAATTCTGATTTTGCTTGTGGGACTGCTCTGTATCTCCTTTTTATAAATTAACATAAAGTTACTAAATATATTTCCGAATTTTCTTTTTAAATATTGTCGTCTGCTAAACCTGCACAGCACAGGGACTCGCAAGAGAAGTAAGATAACGGTTTGGATTATGTTTGATTAGTTAAGGCTTAATGACGGAAAATCCAAGTTCAAGGCACACTGCGCCAATTATATGATGAACTAAATAATTTACAAAGACAGTGCAACAACACAGAGACAAAAGCAATGAAATGGATAACCACAGATAATCAAACGGATGTAATGAATTTAAAACCATGTTTAAGATCCATATAAAGTTAAAACTTTCAAATGTAACAAAAATATAATAGTATAACTATAGAATACATAAGATAATATCAAAGTCCTGACTATAGTCTTTAAAAGGTCTTTAAAACAACATTCAAATGTGTAAGTAGAGTAACTAATTGCAAAATATAAAATGAAAAAAAGAAGACCAAATGACAATAAGAAAAACACCAATGAAGGGCAAATTTTACATTGTCTGCAACCTCGTTTGCAGAGAAGTCGTTATTTTCTATGTATAAGCAAAAAATGAGTTTAAGTAATTTAGATACCCGTGAAATATATTATTACAACATCCGACAACATACATTTCATTTAAAAGTAGAACTAAGTCATACATTTATAAGTAGAACTATGTGTATTTGAACTTACCATATTAGTTCACAACAAAATAGACTAACTGAACACTTATATTTAATACTACACTTTTATACTTAACCCATTTTGTAAAAAAAAATGCCATTTGACACATTTATGAAGTAAGCGACTAGGCCATTGATTTTACATGGTATAATTATTTGGTGGAAGACGTGGTTGTATGTTCTTCTATGTTTATTTTCATTTCGTTAAATACAATGGTTCTACAAAACCATCATACAAAAATTTTTGTTTGCTATATTTTATTTTGAATTTACCATGTTTTTTCATTTGTCTATATTTATGCTATTTCTCATTTTTTTATTAAAAGTTTTGGAATATATATTTTTATTTATATTAATTTTATTATTAACGTTTTTTAAATATTTTGGTTTCTACAACAATTTTTGTTATTTAATCCAAAAATACACGCTGATTCGAGATATCTGACTAGGATTAACATGTTTATCTTGGAAGCCAGTAGACTCTTTCAAAGATGCCTCCTTTGTCCATGTAAGATACTTGCCTCTGACGTCATTAGAGCTAGCTGCCTACAGAACCTGCTCCTCTAATGGCTATATAATGACGGAACAGCTGTTTCAGAATATATTTTAGGTCACGTTCGATTGAACGCGCAACTACGATAATGCTATGAACTAAATTTCAGAACTTTCATCGTTAGTTTTCAAACCAAATGCTGTTTAACGTAAAAGTTTGATAATATCTACCTCTTGGAAAACATAAAAGTTGAAATCATAATTAAATCTTCTCTTGCTAAGTGAAAGTACAGAAGGAATAATTGCAAAACTTATGTGAATAGCCATTTTTTCCAGAAAAATTACTTTTAGCATTATCAGGAGCGGCAATTCAAATTCCTCAACTAATTTTCAAAATGTAACACATTATAAAAAGTTTCTAAAGAAAATAAATGGTATTTTTTCTAGTGGCCCCACTTTTTAAATAGTTTTAAAACATATTGAATAAAATTAATGCATTAATTTGTTTTCAGTTATTTGTATAATACACTTATGTACAAACACCTTAAAACTGTAGTAGCATTATGTAGATAATAAAAGTATTAAGTTATACCATCATATAATTTAGCATTTTATGTAAATGTATAAAATGTGTATTTTATTCTCTAAAATCATAGAAATATAAATTTGAAACAGTTTGTTAATATTCTTCTACTATAGTAAACTTCCGATAATCCGGTATGTTCGGAACTTTAGTGGTGTCGGATTACAAAATTTGCTAGACTATTGGATGTCAAACTAAAATGGGGTTTTAAACGTGTGTAAAAGAAATTTAAAATAAAAGAATCAGGAGCGGCAATAAATTTAAAATAAATATCTAGCCAGAGCAAAAATTAAAAAATCTGATGTGAGCAACACATGACTTTCCTCATATAATGCAATGAATTTACTACTTTTACAGTAAAAAAAATAGGTTTTTCTTATAGTAGATACTGATATTCTTTCCAAGATATTGAATTTTCGACAACTAGTCGTCATTTTCATTGATTTAGCGTCATTTTAATCCATTCGGAGAGATTTTCGTTAATTTGACAACATTTCAAAAAGTCGCCAAGTTGGCGACACTCCGCCAAATTCGTCGCCAAAATCTCGCCAAGCTTTACTGACGGAGAAAGAAGTTATTCTTATAACAGATAAATGACTATTGGCATTCAAATACAAAAGTATTACTCGAAGTATCTTTTCTCATGAATGAAACGAGCTAGATCCACGAGAATGATGTCACCCAATTTATCGCATGGTATTACATATGAAAAGTGAACATGTTTCTTAATAGGAAATATATTTTTTTTTTATTTTATATGACTTTTTGATAATTTTTTTGAAAAATGTGAAATATCTCGAGAACGGTTCATGTTAGCGTTCTAAATTTTATATTAATCGTTTTCTAATGAAAAATTACATAAGAAATGTCTATTTGCGTAACTTTATTAGCGGTTGTGATTTTTTGACGATTTTTTCTCAAAATTTCACTCGAAAATTTAGGGGGGTTCTGAACATTCGATTACGTTTAAAAACAATAGGCTTCCAGTGTTTACGGATTGTGATTTTTGTACCAAATTTCGTTCGAATCGGTCCATTCGTTCGTCAGTTATCGTCTCCACAGACCCACTGACGCACACACACACATACTTTCACACACACACACACACACACACATACTTTCTCACACACAGACATCACTTCAAAAATGTTTAATTCGTGATCAGGGATGCTTGAAACGTGCTCTCCCGTCGAAAACTCGAATTCGAATTTTCGACCCCGTCACAATACTTTCCTTATACATTATGTATATAAGGAAAGTAATAAATAAATAAATAAGCTGAAAGCTACAAAGAGAGCCAGAAGTACTTATGAGATAAACATCGCATTGTATTAACTTTTAGAAAGTCAAACATCTTGAAGATTTATTTCAATCTCCATTGCATCCCCCCACACACAGAGTCAATAGAACTCAAAGTTGATAGAAACTTCCATAGCTGAGGCAGACGTCTTAAGTTGGATGCCCGATTCAATGATTTGAAGTAAATTCCATGCCATATGTACTGTTATACTCCTCGTTATGACAGGGTCACCATATTGCGCTTTTTAAAAGGAACATGACTCTAAAATACATACATTTTTATAAGATAAATTATTTTTAGTTCTAGAGGTGCCATTATTTAAGTTGATCATGAAACAATAGTCAAGGTGACACAGATTGTATTTAAATCGCACTTATTAGATTATTAATAATATAAGAGTGATTTGTTTAGTGATTTATAAGAGTGATTTTACACAATCGTTACTTGATCCCAAATTCGAAATTTTCAGATTCAGAAAGTGATATTCGACCACTAAGCCATATATTACCCACCATTATTAACAATAGTATTTTTACTTTCCTTATATACATAATGTATAAGGAAAGTATTGTGACGGGGTCGAAAATTCGAATTCGATTTTTCGACGGGAGAGCACGTTTCAAGCATCCCTGATCACAAATCAAACATTTTTGAAGTGATGTCTGTGTGTGTGTGTGTGTGTGTGTGTCAGTGAGCCTGTGGAGACGATAACTGACGAACGAATGGACCGATTCAAACCAAATTTGGTACAAAAATCACAATCCAAAAACACTGGAAGCCTATTGTTTTTATACGCAATCGAATGCTCAGAACCCCCCTAAATTTTCGAATGAAATTTTGAAAAAATCGTCAAAAAATTAAAACCACTAATAAAGTTACGCAAATGGACATTTCTTATGTAATTTTTCATTAGAAAACGATTGACAAATTTTAGAACGCTAACATGAACCGTTCTCGAGATATTGTACATTTTTCAAAAAAATTATCAAAAAGTCATATAAAATAAAAAAAAATATTTCCTATTGAGAAACATGTTCACCTTTCATATGTAATACCATGCGATAAATTGAGTGACAGCATTCTCGTGGATCTAGCTCGTTCCATTCATGAAAAAAGATACTTTGAATAATACTTTTGTATTTGAACGCAAATAATCATTTATCTGCTGTAAGAATAACTTATTTCTTAGTGCGTAACGCTTGGCGAGATTTTGGCGACGAATTTGGCGGAATGTCGCCATCTTGGCGACTTTTTTTAAATGTTGCCAAATTAGCGAAAATCTCGCCAAATGGATAAAAATGACGCTAAATCAATGAAAATGACGACTAATTGTCGAAAATTCAATATCTTGGAAAGAATATTAGTATCTACTATAAGATAAACCTATTTTTTTTTACTGTAAAAGTAGTAAATTCGTTACATTATATAAGGAAAGTCATGTGTTGCCCACATCAGATTTCCTTCTATATTTTAAGTGGACTCTAATTTTATAAGTGACTGCAAATAGCATTTAATTGCAGCATAAAATGTTACTTTACAGAGCAAAATATTTAAAGAAATCATCCCTATGTACTTGGATAAAATCATAACGCATTCTCTGAATTTTTGAAAGAACCAGTTTGCCATAACTCCTGTATTATTAACTTCTAGAGATAACACACGAATTAAGTTAATGTTTCAAAGTGCGCATTGTGGATTACTATCGCAATACCATTACAGTTTGTATGTTGCGTTCATCCTTTTTCTTCTATAAGCTGATAATAATTAGTGGTTTCTAACTTTTTAATCTAATTAAATAACCGTGTGTTTGCTTTACTAATCATGAAAGTAAATTCCCTTTTGAAAGTTTCTGGTGGCTATGTTAGAAAAAATCTTTTGCTAATATACTACACAATCAAAACTGAATAGAATAATTATCTGGAGCCACAAGAAAATGTTTTATTAAATCAGATGTTAAAATAAATAGAACTCTCAAAATCCATAAGTTTTACATATACTTGCCATTGCTTTTGTGTGGTTGCACATTTGATGCAGCATTATGGTAAGCATATGACAATATACTTATACATAAATATAATTGTCCGACACCTTGTAAATAAATTCTTTTAGGAATACGTTCTAGTCATAAATAGGTTAAGCCATTTATAGAAACTAGTCTTACATTAATAATAATCTAGATCTCAACGTAAAATGTAGCTCAAATAAAGATAAGTAAGCATGCATTTGGAAAATCCTTGATTCTCTTTTCAGTACAGCAAGGTTGGACCATAACGTGCAAATGAGCGCAAACCAAGTCAATTAAACAGAAAATGTTTGAACGACAGAACCCAATATAATATCATTACCTGGTATGATGAAAGGAAAGTGAAAAAGGAAAAAAATTAAAGAAATATAAACTTGAAAAGCAAATAAGAGGAAATAAATGAAATGCAGAGTATAATAACTTATCATGCAGAAAAAAAATGAAATAGAGAAACAAAAATTAGACATTGTAATTAGACAAAATAAGTAAACATGGTGATTAGACAAAATAAGACATGGTATTTAAACAAGGTAAAATATGGTAATTAAACAAGGTAAGGCATAGTAATAGACAAATAGACCAAAGTAAGATATGGTAATTTTGCAAAATCAGTAAACTTCATTAGAAGACATCTTCTGTCAAATAAATCGTAGGATTAAATATTCTTTACTTAGTCATAAGTTTACTTTAAACAGTAAGTATTAATATTATATCAATATTTGCTCAAATTGCTGTTTAAAATAATCTGAAATAAAAATACTTCGTAAGTTTATTAAAACATAAGTAGTTTATTGAAAGTATCAACGGAATCGTCATTTAGGCCTCATTTACCAGGGTTGAAAATACAAAGAATATACGCCATCATAAGCAAAGGGTGGATCTGTCTGCCCACCATAAACAAGAAAAACATAAGTAGATCAGTTCAAAGGAATTATACTAACTGTAAAATTTGAAAACAGAAAAGTTCGGCATAACCTCGTTCTGATTATTTACAGGTGTCCTCAACCACAGAGAATTCAACAAACTACGATTTCTTACATAAAAAATTATAAAGTAAAAGAGACATGACAATAAATTCCATTATTAGCTAACTTAAAAATAAGACTAAGCAAATCAGATCTTTTCTGGTCTATAAGGTATTTAAATCAAATCAAACCAATTTCAAAATTATGTGGATGAAATGCTGTTATTTTGAAAGTCATTATTTTAAATGTTGGGTATATTGATTTCATAAGCATGTAATGTGATGCACACAATCAATGATAAACTAGATCACAGAGCAAAATGCTGCGGCAATAAGATTTAGTAAGAAGACATACGTTTAGGAAATCTTTAAATTTTCTTCTTCAGTGTGAACAAACCTGACTCTGAAAGCTCAAATAACAGGCAGCTCATTCCAACTTAAATCATGCTGAGTCTTCTGCCTAACATGGTCTAGCTTTCAGGTTAGGCGGTCAGGTGCAGACTTCTTTGACCTGAAGAAATAAATCCAAATATTTCTTAACCATACGTCTACTTACTAAAAACTTATTTGAAAATTGTGATCTAGTTTAAGCTGTGATGTCTATCTTATTCTGTGATCTAGTTTAAGCTGCGATCTCTATTTCACGCTGTTTAATAATCTTGATTTTAACATGAAGAATTAGATAGCTTTTCATTTTTGAAACCGGATGCTAATAATCTTAATCGACTTCTTTATTAATGAAGATAATTATTTCGAATTATTAATATTATATTGCTTTTAAATTTATTCATTACCGGATTAAGTAATTTAGGGATTTTATTTATGGTTCACATAATACACCAATCTAAATGTATAAATTTACAATCCACGTCTTGAAAAACAATTTAAAAGATATTATGTTATTGATTGTTATATTATATTGTTATTGATTTAAAAGATATTATGTTATTCAAAAAAACATTGTTATCGCGTGTGGGAGATATTTAAAATAAATAAAAGTACTCGTAGTTACAAGGCAAAAGTAACAGTACCACTAATTAGTCGTGATTTTGCACATACAAATTCTGTATACATATACAAAATTGCGAAAGGGCCAAGAACCAAACGTCACAAGTGCACTATATACTTAATTCATTTAGTACATAATTTAAGGTAGGGGTAACTCCAAATAAATAAGTATATATATATATATATATATATATATATATATATATATATATATATATATATATATTTCCATTTATTCTTTTTCTCTTAGGGCCCCAAAATGCATAGCGTCTCAGACCTGGATCCATCTTGAATCAATGTGTGACCCAGCCCTGACAATAACATGAGCAAATAAAACATGCCAAAAGCCAGAGACTGAGCCCTTGGCTGTTGTTTAGTTTCAAATTGGTTCTTTCTTGGCATAAGTTTTTATTTCAGATTTCATTTTTGAAAAGGGAATTCGTGACACTTTAAACATTCCTCAACATTGTCAGATACTTTTATAATCAGAATTGATGATCCATATTGATTTAGTATTTTTTACATGACTTAGAAGAATTCTAAAAATTCACTTAACTATATTATTCAATAAACCCAGGATCATTCAAATTATTGCTTATGGTACCATTTTCAAGTTCACGACAACTTGCATTGATTCCATCGAAAAATTATAGTATCGGAATTTTGCATAAATGAGTGGTAATGGTTGGGGAATTAAGAGCAACATGATACTATGTGAGTCCATCGACTCAAATAGGGCTGTTTATATAAATTCTTAAAATTCAAATAATTTAATCCTACACAATGGACTTATGGTTTTTATTAAGGGATCATGAGACTTTTAAACTGACAATCTCTGTTTTCTTTGGAACAATTTTCTAATCTCTGCCTAAATACAACCCTTTAAAAATAATTCTAAATTTTGAAACAATCTTGGAAAAATCGAAAAAAATGCAATTTTAGCCAAACGTGTATTAACATAAACTTTAGCACATAAAAGATGCTGAATTTTTCCACATCCCTCATCCTCGGACGAGTCGGACGACCTAGGCTTTCGACATCCCTCATCCCATGGCTCAAGTAACGTTCAATATTTTTTCATAATATTTTTCATATATAAAAATAGTTTACATAAAATAATTAGTCATCGCAACCTAAACTGAAAGCTTTAAAAGTTTAGCTTAGCAATATGGATTACTTTAATAATTGTCAACTTGTAGAGGTATTCCAAGAATATTGCCGATTACTGAATAATAAAAATTAAATTATTTTAAAAATAAAAATTGCGTACGAGTTAATCAATTTATGCACAGTTTAAATACTGAACCATAAAAATACTTCAAAAATAACATTTCAGGTTTAGATTATGAACTATTTCAGCTACCTTTCGATCAAGCCAGGATGGCAATCCCTAATTAAATTGAGATCTTCGAGTTTGTTACACTATTTCGAAAATTATTTAATAACATTAATATCTTATAAAATTATATTCTGAAATGGAAATTATGTTTTATTTCGAGGAAAAATATTGAATTTCCGTATTATATATCATGATAAATAAAATGTTGAAAATAAAGATTTACTCTTACTCTGTATAAAAGTTTAGCTTAGCAATATGGATTACTTTAATAATTGTCAACTTGTAGAGGTATTCCAAGAATATTGCCGATTACTGAATAATAAAAATTAAATTATTTTAAAAATAAAAATTGCGTACGAGTTAATCAATTTATGCACAGTTTAAATACTGAACCACAAAAATATTTCAAAAATAACATTTCAGGTTTAGATTATGAACTATTTCAGCTACCTTTCGATCAAGCCAGGATGGCAATCCCTAATTAAATTGAGATCTTCGAGTTTGTTACACTATTTCGAAAATTATTTAATAACATTAATATCTTATAAAATTATATTCTGAAATGGAAATTATGTTTTATTTCGAGGAAAAATATTGAATTTCCGTATTATATATCATGATAAATAAAATGTTGAAAATAAAGATTTACTCTTACTCTGTATAAAAGGTTTCACCTTAAATCAATCCAAGTAAATTTCATTTCGAATGGCTTAAACTCTCAAATAGAAGTAGTTCTCACTATTAAATATATATTTCAGAGATATTTATTTTATGTTTCACGTTAAAGATTTTCTAAATTGACCCTTTAAAGGCCTATCTTTATTTTACTCTCTTTTCATTCAGCAAAATGTTTCCGTATTGAAGAAAGTCTGTCATGAAAAAACTGGAAGCTGTTTCATGTTTTCCGGTCCTGGACTTTGTTAGCTTTTAAGTTCACAAGATGGTATAAGGGACCCATCAAGAAATAAATAAAGGAACTCATCGCTGCAAAATCTATTTTCTTAAAAAAAAATGTTTGACTATTTTTCTGATTTATATTCAGTAAAATCTAATTGATATTTTCTATAACAAGCAAAAAAAATAATGTTGCGAAAACAATGTAAGTTTAACATTTCAATTTTTCATCATTTTTAAATTTGCTACCTCTTTTTAAAATTTAGGCTTACAAAACTGTTATTTTTTCAATTTAAATATCAAATATATAGAAATACATTTAAGCAGAGTTTTTTTTTCTTTTCAGAAACAATACATTTTGAAATAAATTTTAGTAAAGCATTGTGTAAAAATGAGATAAATGAGATATAATTAAATATTTGTATAACATTTTACTTATGCAAGTTATTATCTAGTTACAAGGTTAATACTAATATTTATAAAACATTCAATTTTTCAACAAATTGAGTGGAATATGGATCAACTCAATTCTATCATACTAGAATCAATTTTTAAATAGCTTGTAATTTATTTATTTATATATTACTCTTTCTTTTCACGTAACTTTGAAAATGCTGCGTCGTTGGTCAAAATGATCACAATTATAACATGTTACGGAAAGGTAACTTGCCTCATTTCAAGGGGGGCTATAATGACGTCACGAACACAAAAATTGTATCGCGGTTACTTTTCACTACAATGATTGAAACCGTTAATCTTTGTGATCATCGTGTCATAAATAACTCCTTTCATTCATGATTATGTCAAATATTTTGTCCTATGTTGCCATATTAAGAACACATAAAATTTCGATATTTTTACAAACGAACAACAGACAGACGGACATAACTCTAAAAATAGTCACCTGAAACCTATATTGGCATCAAAATCTCGAAAACGAAAATTTTCATGAAAATAGTACTTTCTATGTACTATATTCTATAGTATGAGAAAGTAGAAATATAGTTAATATAATAATCCTTTCAAAATCTTTGGGATTTACCAGAAAGTGTAATATGTAAAACATAATAGTGAGAATAAATGAAAACTTTTTTATTTAATAAAATACCACATATTAGCTGTTTTAGTTACTGTTGCAAAAATTGAAGAATGAGCAAATAAAAGGAATTAACGAATTGAATATTCTGCACAATTTCCATCTACATATCGTCTTGTGGAAGAACAAACATATCCATTCAAAATAACCATAACACATACAGATTCTATATGTGAAGTACATCATGGAATTGTGAAGGAAGCAAAAAAAATTTTTTTTCATAAAATTAGAAATCTTTTGTAAGAAATAGCGGTAGTAGAATGAGTGCTTAAAAAAATCTGCAAAATACACTTTATGCTAAATTATTACCCCAATTTTATGTAAACATATTTAATTCAATACTTTCAAGAATCCCTTGCTGCGCAAAATCTTTAACAAAAGGATATTTTTATTTTAAATAAAAGTCAGGTTGCCAGACAAATATGTATTTATAAAAAGCCAAAACAAATATGTATTTATAAATGGACAAATAATATAAATTGTGAAATGAATTAAAATTTTAATTATTTCTACATATAATCAAATGGCTCTGCATTTAATCTTTGTTAAACTGTTCTCCTAAACTTGTTTTAAGATAAATAGAATTTCAAACATTTGTATAGAAAATAACTTCAAGTTTAATTCCAAAAATAATTACTGTAAAAATTTGTCTGTTGAATTAAAAAGAACTTACTTTTATTTCAATTGAAGTAATATCAATAGATAGTTAATTTCCAGTTTAAAATTCACTTTCTAGTTGAAGAAATTGATTTCATTTTATGTGTTAAAATATTATTATATGCAAATATTATTGTCTACAAATATTACAATTTGTAAAGAATAATTATATATCTATCTATCTATATATATATATATATATATATATATATATATATATATATATATATATATATATATATATATATATAAAGAAAAGGTGTTTATCAACTATTATGTTGATAAACACTTGGAATACAGTAGCGGAACCCCAGGGTTCCACGGAACACACTTTGATAAACACTGTTCTTTTTTCGACCCAGATTGTCCGACCCACACGAAAATGTAAGGCATCTGTTTGGACAGCCGGAAAATGCCACCCAATTCAGATCGAAACCCAGTGAGGGTGGCATCTACAGGGATCGTACCCGCCTTCCCCCACCTCCAACCTCGCGGACCCACCTGTTTAACTGGATCGTACTCCAATTGAACACTTCGACAGTTTGGGCAGAGGCGGGAATCGAATTCGGGTCGTCCGAGTGCAATCCCCGCTCGCTATCCATTGGGCTGTCGCGCTCCGGAAAACACTGTAGAAACAACACAGTATTATTCAGCACGAGGAACGCCCAATATATGTATATGGAAGAAAATAAATATCTGCCATACTTTTTCGATAGCCAGATATACAACAACTAATTGTAAATGATTATTGTGTAATATTTGTTCTAGAATTCAAATGGGCATTGTCTATGACGAACGGCATTTTTAACAGACTCTAAACAGACTCTAAGTAGAACATTGAAGAAACATCGAACAAAATGGCATTAAAAATATAATTGTTCTTTATGAAATTTTTGTTGACTATTTTTTTTTTGTAATTACACGTTGGCTAAAGAGTTGTTTCTAAAATCATCCATTAAATCTCTGTAGCACTAAATAATTATGAGCAGCCTTTTTTCTTCAGTACATAGTAATACTGTATACTGCATATTGCTTAAATTATCCACCTACCCCCAGTTATCGTCTCACGTATACGCGTGGTACGCATACTACTGGTTTGATTCACGCTGCTCTAGACCTTTGCAATTGTTTTTCTTCATCTATCTCAATTTATTTCAGAATTCTTTACCCTAATTTTTTATTCTCCACTAGGGGCGCTGCAGCTACTTTTGTTTGATCGGCCCTGGTTACTTTACTTATACCTAGCATGTTCAGTTTTGGACCTCTCCTTACAAAGTTATTGGGGTGCTTAAGAACCTTCTGGAGAACTTCTGCATCGGAAGATCACTTAGATGTAGATCTGCATCGGAAACATCACTTAAAAACTCTTTTAATTCGACGCGCTCCGAATAAATATGCCATTAATTAGACAACCCTTAATACTTCAAACCGGAATATTCAACTTCCGTAAATTAATTAGACCACTGTGCAATCACCGACAATTAACTTCTTTTAACGGACTTGGAGTCTACTAATCATCCAGTAGACGATTTCGCACTCGAGTGTAAGTTTAATAAAGTTAATTGCAATATAAAGTTTCCCGTAGGAAATGCGTAATTTAGGATTGCAAATTACATAGATATCAGCAGTACTTGCTTGCCACGATTGCTTCAAGATCTAATGGTGAATGCATAATGTCGCTATTCTTATAAAATGTTTGAACTGGCCAAAGATATATGCACTAGATATATGCACAAAGATATAGCATCATAGCTAATTGAGTCTACAGATAAACATTTATCGAATAACTTTTAATTTCCATCAACTCGTTCGGCGGGCAAAATTCCTAGTTGTCACTAAATATGATGATGTAGTTCTGAATGTCGAAAACAGTTTCAAATTAAAATGTAAAAATAAAGTATATTTTATAGTTCTATTTACATGGAAATTGCGGTATGTAAAACAATATTTCATCTCCGACCACTATATGTTACCTTATTTTCAACGTTTTCAGATATCAAACTGAAAATCAATTATTAATATAAAATATTTACAGTAGTTTGATCAGAATAGGTAGCAGACGATTTCGATATTTAAAGTGTAACTATCATGAGGTAAAAGGAGTTAAAATTTCATATTAAGAAAGCATCAATATCGTTTGAGACAATAATTCAGGTGGCGCTGGGATAAGATAAGTAGCGCTTTATTATATGCATTTCTATGACGAAAGGTCTACAATATTTATTTAAACTGTCAATTTTGTAAAAAATAAATAATTAGCGCGTTGCAAAGTATAACAGAAACAATAAAGAATATTCCTAAGCATTCAAAATCATTATTATTGCGATTTCTTCTAAGGTGTCCTGTTATGATGTTACGGAAAATATTCCTAGTTAAACTTAAATATATTCCTTTAAAAATATTCCTGGATGGAAGTCAAATTTAACTAGGAATATTTTCCGTAACATCATAACAGGACACCTTAGAAGAAATCGCAATAATAATACTTTCAGAAAGGATTGTCTTACTAGTAATAAACATATTTTACAAGAAACACTTAAAAATCATTACCCATGGAATTTCCTTAAAGATATTTATAATTCTTTCTTTAAAGAAGAGGATTTTCATTCAGTGATGACTTGAATGTATGACATCATATTGGATTTATCAATGTACGCATGCGTATGGGCACATACTTTAAGTGGCGTTGCGGGTGTTCCGTTTTAGTCGGTAGTATGGTTGGCACAATGTTTTATTGTTTTCGTCGTTCCATTTCTGTCTGCGTTTTGGTGCCTTCATTTTTGCACATGCTGCGGGGATCTATCATTGAATTGCATTGGTATCCGTGGGCGTTGTCTAGACGTAAAAGTACTTAAAACGGGAATGAGAGGTCGCTATCCCTCTCAGCCATTTATATGCAATTCATATGGTTTCCCCCTCCCTTTCTGTTTCGTTTTTGATGGTTATATATATATATATATATATATATATATATATTTATATATATATATATATATATATATATATATATATTTATATATATATATATATATATATATATATTTATATATATATATATATATATATATATATTATATATATATATATATATATATATATATATATTATATATATATATATATATATATATATATATATATATATATATATATATATATATATATATATATTTATATATATATATATATATATATATATTTAT